>WNNJ02003624.1:0-12105 GCA_012934845.2 Pomphorhynchus laevis | reverse complement strand
GTCTATAATAAAAGTAGTGGTTAAACTTCATTAAACTCTTTAAAAATAAAAAATTAAATTAATTGCAAATAAAAAATTATGTGATAAAAATTCTAATTTAAAGACTAAAACGCCACGAATGCTGTTTAAGATACTTTTAATAATTTAGATGCTGTTTGAAACTGGCAAATTAATTTAGTGGATTAGCGAATGTTAATTTAGATAATCGTTAGAATGTGAATACGAATGTGACAGTGTTTGCAATTGTAAAACATTTGCAGTTTAAAAAATTAATTAAAATTTGTTTCAAAGGTAAATTTTAATTAATTAAAAATTTATAAATAAACTTAAAATAATATTTGTATTTCCATAATACAAAGCCTTTAATCAATCAAATTAAAAAATAAAATAAAAATTTAAAAGCTATACAATATAAAGTTATAAGCTACAATATTATAAGTTAAATATGCTGTCAATTTATATAAAATGTTTAAAATTATTAATAACAGTATTCGTATATCAATACTTACTGCCTATAATTGTCAAGATGGAATAATAAATAAAGATGACGAGAAATTGAGCTAATACTTTTGGCCTATAATAATTGCTCTCAGAATGATAAAATATTCAGACTACGACTTGATCACTGTTTAGAAAAATTTATCCTCCTTCTGGAAAACTCGTCTATTTATAGGTGCAAATGTTCATCGAAATAACGCTCAACATTTTGTATTTCAACGTTATACACGAATTTTTTCTCTGAACAGCAAACAAAGGAAATAAAGTGATTCAACTTAAAATTGTTGAAACTATTTTTTAATCAAGTCTTGTCTACTCTACAAATGTAAGGTTGACTTACTAAAGGTATGCAAAATAGCAATGTTGCTTTTAAAATCAAAACAAGCTAACATTTGAATAACACAATAGGGATCAAATGTCATGTGAGTGTAACTTTTAAAAAATGTATTCTATCTTTGCGAGTTAAGACATTTTACTGTTACCTTAACACTGAGTCATTATATATCTTATATAAAACAATGAAACTAATAAAACAATATTTTAGAAAGGTGAAAAGGATTGTGCAATTGTTCAAAAAATTCAGGTGTATATTCAAATACTTGGCAATTTAAAGTTAAAACAAATTCAGTCTACTGTTGTAAAATTGCGTTACTATTGAGATGGATGCTTAACACAAATATTGTTTTCTTAGAAAATTTGGCAAACAGTCGCTTTAATAACAATATAAGCACAAATTGATAACAACTTTTAATTACATCAGCTGATGAGCAAATTAGTACTTGCTAAATATTTAAAAAATTTATGTTAAATAAATTTATTTAATGTTTTAAAGCAAACTACAAAATAGAACACTACTCGCACACTATAAAATCGGTAGATTTTTCATCGTTAGTTTATTCCATTTTATTGTATAAATACATCATTTTTTCTTTTTTCATATCAAAATATTACGCTTGAAAAGGATTATTGCAATACACGAAGATTTGTGATCAATAATTTTATGTTTATATTCATCGCGATATTTAAACGCTCTGAAGAAATGAATATGGCATCGAACTTATCATTATTATCATTATCCAAGATTGTTGAAACTACTTTTTAATCACGTCTTTTCTACTTTACAAATGTAAGGTTGACTTACTAAAGGTATGCTAAAAAGCAATCTTGCTTTTAAAATCAAAACAAGCTAACATTTGAATAACACAATAGGTGTATAATAGGTATATAACACAATAGGTGTATAATAGGTATATAACACAATAGGTGTATAATACAATAGGTGTATACCGATTTATACAAGAATAGAGTTTTATTCAACTCGATCAAATATTATGAAGCCGAGATAAGAGTATCGTTTACCTCCTCAAACATCGCATTTGAGTACATAAAGTACTTCAATAATAATCTCTCCCAGTTTGGTTTAATCACTTTTAAACATATTCAAGCGTCAGTCAAAATAACAAATATTCCGCCCGACCTTGAAATCCGGGAGAATGTTTATCAGATAACCAACATACGTTTTTAAATGGTAAAAATGGTTTTCCACTGCTGATTGCATTATGTTCCACATCGGTTGAAAACGCCGAGTGAATCTCAACATCCGGCTGTAATCAATTTCCCGGACACAACGTTAGATTTTTACTTGTAAGTACAGATGATCTGACCTACCCCCACTGTAATAACTGCCACAAGTGGGGACACTGGGGGTCAGGTTGCCATACCCTTCAGTCCTGTGGGATCTGTGGGTGAACAGATTGAGAACACAAAAAGTGGAAATGCAAAAAGACCAACACCGCTCGAATTGTGGTGGCGACTATCCGGCATGGTCTCGTAAATGCCGTCCCTTCAAAGACAATATGAAGAGACACTGTCCTCCATCGATTGGCATTACTTCCAACTTCGCAGATGCAAGCAAATCCAACATCACTGAAGCTAGCAAAAAGCTGTCCGACCTGGACATTATTCGTTAGATCGATGCAAAAAACCAAGCCTCCTCCAAGATGGGAGACTTAATTACACATGTTTTAGCATGTTGTGTGGCACGCCACCAATATCCTTTATTGCAGCTCCGGATTAAAAGAAAAGTGGCGCATCTGCTCATATCCAGCCGTCTATCCGCTTCTCCAAAAAAGGGAGATCTTGGAAAGTGGTGGACAGTAAGGGAAATGAAGATGATGCCCGTGGGCAAATGACTCCATCTGTTGAGGCTGGAAGTGTGAAGGGCAACCTATTTGCCTCTGGTTCCGACTAGAGGGAGGGCTATCCACCTCCGTTTCACTATCGCAATGGGAAATAATCGCAAACCGTCATCACTGAATATCCTATAGTGGAATTTGGGAGGTGCTTCCGCCCATAGCCTTCGAACTGGTAGAGATGCAGATTTTTTAGTCTTTTAGGAGACGCGGTATATCCGTCTCTCCCAGGATATTACTCGATTTATCCCTAAGCACATATACACCCACTTTACTACGGGCATAATCCCCATACTTCTTTTCATCTCAAGGTCTTTTAACCCTAGTGAAGAGCTACTTAAGATCATCCCTCCTTTAAAAATACTCTTGTCCAGCCCTATCTTTATTAGTTATATCACTCTGTAAGAACGGTAAGCGTAGTAGCATAGCCAATGTCCACATTCGATCAGAAATTCACAAGAACCGTGACCTCCATGATAAAATATTGGGGAGAGGTTATAACATGTTACTTGGTGTCTTCAACGACATAACTGGTAGTTGGATTAATGCAGAACTCCGCAACTTGTTGACTTCAATGACATAACTGGTCGTTAGATAAATGCAGCACTCAGCACAGCCAGGATATACTATCTCTATCTTATTCAAAACCACCTTCCCCACCTATCAATGCTCTTCAACAAATTATCTCCTCGACATACTAATGCTTCATAGGATGTGGTTGTTAAAGCCCATTTTTACTGAACAGTCGCGCCAACAACTTATTACTTCGAACGACCTCTTTCATCAGCGGTTAGAGAAAGATGCATTGCTTAGAACTATGTTCGACTTTGATTCAATCAGAGTTGCCTGCTTCCAAACTGCTATCCAACTCTTTCCTTTGTAGGTAATGTGAGTCTGCCTCGATTTAATTCCTACCTCTCTTCGCAAGCTAACGCGATACTTTCGACTACCTATTAAGGTCGTTTATACAGTCCCACTCTAACAAAACTCAAGGTCCTAGCCAAAGGTATACGCTATTTCAAATGAATACTGGAGCACTATATATAGACTTCAACTGATTAGAGATATCGAGAGCATTGCTCGTCTTAACCCTTCTCTTTCTTCCTTTTTAAAGATATTCAAGAAAGAGAAGTTTGTCTGCTGGAAGGAGAATGCTTTGGGCTGGATAGGTAGTATAGGCCTTGCTAAAGTTTTGGAGAAGTTACTATCCTTACATAACTATGAAACCACTCAATCTCCCAAATAAATCCCGTCTTGGGGTTACTAAGGTTTCTCGAGTTGCCTGCGAGAATTGTTAACAGAAGAGATTTTGATGTATACCAAGCGATTCTTCTATTAAGACTTCAGGAGTAGGGATCTATCTGTTACAGATATCCTTAAATCCTAAAGGTACACTCCCGGACACATCTAAATTCGTCGCCCCACTCTCTTCTCGTGTTGGTCAGCTTTTGACAGCCACAAGAGAAGAGAAGTGGTCATCACGATGTTTTAACCCTCACCATCCGATGTAGTTAACATCAACATCAGCCATAGAATATTTTTACTTAAGAAAAAATCGGTTTCATGTCTCAAAGACTTGAGGCCCATTTCGATTCAAAATCCTCTCATCTTCATTTATGAAAAAGCTCATGCGCGTAGAATCTGCGTCCACTTAAGTAGTCGTAATTTAATCCCGCCGAGTTTTCATGGGTTTGTCAAAGGTCGCTGGGTCCATTCAGCAATTGTGAAGTGAATCAGTTTTGTCAAGACAACAGCCATCAGCTCATTGTGGCTGTTTTCCTTGATTTTTCGACTGCATTTGAACGCGTTTCCATTCCCTTTGTTATCTCTTCTCTAAGGTTTCTCGGGTTGCCTGCGAGAATTGTTAACAGAAGAGATTTTGATGTATACCAAGCGATTCTTCTATTAAGACGACCTTGATGCATGCCAGTTCTACCCTATTACAGGTATGCCACAAGGCTCCCCACTTTTCCTATCTTTTATATTGCTGCCTTCATTGTACTTCAAATCTTTTGAACGGGGTCAACATCTTGTGGTTTACGCTTATGATTCAAAATATTGTTATCTAGACGCATGTGCGAAGATGTTATCTCGCACATCAGATGATTCTTTCGAAGAATAAAAGATCAGTTGCCCCTATTCAATATTATTATCAACTTTACTAAATCCCAGGTGGTGATATTAAATGGCGCCCCTACCACAGAGAAACGACTCAAGAGGCTAGCACTCTCAGTTCTCTCTTCCATCCTGACTAATCAACCACTCTCTATCTTCACAAATCGAGTAAAATACCTGGATTTTACCATTACGATTAACTGGTTGGCTAAGTTCAACCTAAATAGATTTAAACATATTTTGAAAAGAGCTAGGTGGGCTCTGAAACGGCCCAGCATCTATCATTGAATGAGAAAACTAAAGTGTGCCTCTGGAAGTACTTGGGCTATCTCGGGATTAGACTTCTTCTCTAGAAGACGTCCCCCAGTACAAATACTAAGGTTTCTCAAGCTCTTCATCTCGAGATTACTGACCATATTCCGCTTCTACAAGATTCTTAGGGGTGTGAGAGACCCCGAATGGTTCAGGCGGAAGGCGGCGCGCTAGTGCGGCCAGGAGGCTTAGATCACTATGAACCTAAGGCCGTAGAGTTATAGTGAAGACGGAATGAACGATGAGACATAATTGCATGAAAATATAGACTTACTTAATATTTGTATCTTTTATTCATCTAGTATTTTTTAATAAGAAAACCTATTATTATTACTCGTCACTCGCCTAACGTCAGTCGCTAATATAGATCCGCAAGTCGCTTTTACGGGACTTACCAAGGACATTCATGCATAGTGGGAAGAAAAGAAAACTAGGAAAGTACGGGGAACGAGTTTTTAAGTTTGAAGACGCAAATTTTTACGCCTTCGTTGCATCATGTAATGGAGCATTGGGTGACGACTCTCAGATAATTTTCAAAATAATTGCACATATTGAGTTTGAAAAAACAATCGCCATATAACGAGTGCATAACCGACATTCGCGTGGATTTTGGATTTTTAATTGCCAGAAAAGCTTTAGTAGCGTCACGTTGTGCAAGATCGCGCCGTGGTAAATTTACCGGAGCCTCCTCACTAAAGGAGACTATTTAATATTTTAGGTTGATATTTTTCTATTTTTCGTAATAATAAATTTCTTTTTAAAAAATATTCAATCTCTTCACAATATAGAATACGATTGTCCATCCCTTCATTGCGCCTTGCTCAATTTATACCAAACCCAATACACTAGTCCCAAACAAAAGTCAGAAATGGTATGCGATGATTTCAACTTCGTCGGTAACCCAGATCAATTGAAAAAGTTTGGGAAATTCTAGTCAAGAAAAAACTGAAATACGGATACCACGTAAACGCGATAAAATCTTAATTACTCTCACACAGTCCACTATGTCAAAACAATCTGTAATCTCCACAAATCCGCGAAAGATCGGTCGGTTTGCATATTCTTGGTTCCCCTGTCGGTTCAATTGAGTATGAACAAGATGTGATCACCAACATTTAAAAAATTGGAACTTCCTCGTCACTCGCCTGACGTTAGCCGATAAGATAGATCCGAAAGTCGCTTTTACAAGACTTACCAAGGCCATTGAAGCAAAGTGGACGAACGTACTACGAACGTTTTAATGCCAACCGATATGGCTAGCTGAATTGTCGAACGCAATAAAATCATGCCTTCTACCAGAGATAAGGTTGTTCATTGACGTCTGAATCTAGTATCGCTTCAATACAGAAGAAAATAAATATATTAAATATAATAAAATATATTAAATATATTTTTAATTTAATTTAAATTTTTATTATAATTTTTATAATTTTAAACAGCAAAAAAGAAAAAATACGCATTTATTCATGAAGAATAAATGATTATTAATTTATTGTTGAGAATAAATTTTATTCTCAAGATTAAAAAATTGTATTTATCGTTTTCAATAATGCAGCAGCTAGAAAAATGTATATTAGAATTTGCTGATACTGCTCAAAAATTCAAAAATAACTAACCATTTAATAAGCATTTATTCATGTTTATAAACACGTAAAAGTTTGAATGTATTCATAAAATATTAAAATTATATCAAAATCAGTATTTTTCATCTTTTTACGATTAATGCCAATTTCACCGAAAATGACAATCAAATGCAAAAGATGTTTTACATACCCAGCAATGTTCCGTCAGATATAAAAAACCTCTTTATTAAAGCATTGCCTTTTGATTTCAAACTTAAGATGCCTGGTTTGATTCGTTGTTGAACAATAGTCTCATCGGCAATTAACTCTGGATAGTTTGCTAATACCCATTCCATACTGGTGCGATTACATTCAATAAATTTTGAAGATTGATAATTGAAAAGATACTGATTAATATCTTCGTATATTAACATTTTACATTCGTTATTTATTTCAGTAATCCCAACACTGAATCTAAAGATCGTATAGACATAAAATTTGTAACAAATATTTTGCAATCATATTTTCTTAAAATGAGTTTTAATTACTTAAACCTTTTTAATATCCGTGATTACGGATATTTCAATTTTTAGTGTTTTTTTTTAATTTTAATCTGATCAGATAACTGAGTCTACGTATTTTATATAATTCATAAATTAATAATAATGCTAAATCAAAATTTGCTAATTAAACTATAAATAATAATAAATATAAATAATAAAATGTCGTTATAAATGATTTTATAAAACTTATATCAAGTTTAAATTTAAAATATTAATTGTTATGATTAAATAACAGACGATGTTATTTAATCATAACAATTGATATTATTACGATGTTATTATTTATAATAACTATAACGCTTATCATACAAAAAATAAACCAACAAATAAATATAAATATATGAATAAAATTGAATTAATAGAATCCTTAAATATTTTGATAAATCAAAATTTAAAAGTAGGGACATAAAATTTATGGACATAATCCTTACTTATACAAATCAATATATCGTCACTTTATCTAAACATATATTTCATATATTTATATAGTTTAGATTTAGTTTTTACACAGTTATGAAAAATTCATATTCTATAAAGCTTAAAAATAAGTAAGCAATAATTGGGATACTATTACCACCCATTGGATCCGGTTCAAGGTAACCTGGCCAATGGATAGCAGTATCAGTTTCTTAGATGTTAAGATTAGCCTGAATAATTTCACTACTTCTTTATTTCGGAAACCTACAGAAACCAACTTGTATATTCCTTGGAGTAGTAATCACTCTGCCAACACAAAATTGGGTGTATTTAGAAGCTTTTATATTAGAGCTTATAATCTTTGTAGTACTCCTAATTTGGTTTATGACAAGTTGTCTTTTTGAATAATCATCGAAGCAGTATAATCTTGATTTGAGTATTGTAAATTTTGAAATACTGTTGTTGCATAAGCTGTTTGTCTATTGCTTGGTGATCGAATAGAATCCACATCAGATGAAGTAGGTTGACTATTCATTTGATTATCGACTAGACCGCTTATATTTGAAGATATCAACTGTGAATATACTTGTGGGGATGTGTCCCTAAGACGAATTAGGTTCTTTAGAATTTGTACAATCGTCCTCAATGCTCGAGTATTTGTGCATAGAGCACAAATTTCAGGTATTGGCCACTGACTTATAAACTCATGAATTACACGATGTACTTGTTCTCTTTGTCTTTCGTCCTGTATAAATTCATATGTACGCAGCAGATTAAGAAGAATCTTAAGCAGATTAAGTAGAATACCAGGATCGCGGAGAGAATTATCCATATTTGGGTTAAAACTGGATGCCCGCAACATGTCGAATAACATGTGAGGATTTTCAGCATCGACTACTAATAATTGTTGAGGGTTCATCGTAGAATACCGATTAGTGTTTTCGCTTGACGTAGATTGCAAAGGCGACTCTAAACGGTTTGAATTAGATACATATGATCTAGACGAATCGATTTGAAATGTAGTATTCTGAGATGCCCCCGGGTTTGGCAGGAGGTTTGTATTTTCAGTTCCTACTTGACTAGTGTTAGCTGTACTAGATTAGCTAGAATTAGTATTCAGAGGGTTATCGCCAAACTGATCTTGTGCCACATTAAGCATTGGTTCTTGAAAATCGCGATAAATTCTCTGTCGAACATTATATCCGCTCGGTAAACTCTCAAGGTTAATCAGGGCTCTATCATGGTTTCTCGTAATTTCCTGTATAGTTGTAGGATTACGAATCATTTCCATTGTTTGACGCATTAAATCCGGATTGTTAACGAATTGTGAAACCTCGTGGTTCTGCTCCCTCACTCTTTGCATTTGTGGATTGTTAAGCTTAATTGAACTAAGCAATGCAGGATTACTCATAAGTCTTTGAGCCAAATTATTACTTAGAAAGTTTTGAATTGCATGTGGATTAGTCTGAATAGTGCCAAAAATATTTTGTTGTATTTCAGTACAATTTGAATTTCCAAATGGAAGGTTCAAAAATGGTGCAAGTGTTAATCTGGATAATGTTGCAGTTCCATAGGTATGTTGATCAATATTCGGTTGAAGCGATATCAACCCCTCCTTAATTGTTGGTGATTGCTGAAGTGACAAAGAAGCATTATTTGATTGTTTAGATGTTGAGTGATATGCCGAAGGTCGTCGTGGAGACATGAGTTGCAGGACAGGCATGTCAACCTCAGAATGGTCGCCTTTGACGACGGAAGCTGTCCGAATATTGGAGTCATGAACTACCTCAACTGACTGGGCCTCGGGCTGTGCAAGGTTGCTCAAAGAAAAGAGTCGCGGAGATGGGTCGTCACAAAATCCAAGACTTTTCTCTAGTAAGGGTTGGCCCATCTCGTCAAGACTTTTGAGGATCGCTTTAGCATTTCCTCTCATCAGTGCGACGGACACGCGCTGAAATAACTGACCCACTGTGCTGCAATACGGGGTACCGTTTCTACATGACATAGAACGAGCAATAAAACGAATTAGCTTTCCCCTTGGGGGTTCCATCCTCCGTAAGTTTCAACAACTGCTGCCGTGAAACTGTATCCATTCTTCTCTAATTTGCGTTTATATTTCCTTTCCTTGACACAGGTGGCATACTTGCTTGCGGCATAGCCAGGGATCTCAGAAGCCATGGAAATATAAGCATTTTGTTGTGGGTTAGTTACGGCAAAATCAACTGCTAAAGGAGGGTCCTTATAAAATAGAATGTCCGCCGGTCTCTCTCGCAAACCACGAACAAGGTTGGGTACCTCCTTTGCCACCCTCAATCCAGCAGAAACCGCTGCTTGAAAGACTGTATCCCTCAAGCTATCATGTCGAATTCCAGGGTGGCCTCCAAACTGACATGTTAAGGCGTGGAAGCCGAATTTGTCTGCCATCCTAAGGCAGCGTCTGCATCGATAATCACTGTTCCAGAGAGACAACCCTAACCAAAGACGTAGTAGCACAACGAATTCATTTGGTGCCAAGTTCATATGTGTGGCTTTGCTAGGGACGGCCTGTAACCAAGCACACGCGTGTGGGCATGAAACTGCCAATAATCGGGCAGTATTGAAGCGATCGGCATTCTCCAATAGCCTGCTGCGCGACACTTCGTCAATGTGACAAGATAATCCTCGTTGATTTGTTTGCGGATTGCCTACATGTTGCGGAATAATAGATTTAACGAATTCGTACCCAGGGAAAGTTAAAGGGTCAAGATTTAATTGGCTAGCGACAGTGTCTACACTGGACACGAAGGCTGCCTGAGAGTGTTGGAAGTAGCTTCGAAGGCCCAGTCCTCCCATCTTCAGCGGTAAGCAAGCTTGCATCCACGCCCACTTATCGGGTTGAATAGAAGTGATATTGCTAAAACACTTCAATATCAAGCGGTCGAACAAACGGAAAAACTCTTCGGCGAAGGCGGGGTCTATAGTGCGCATTAAATGGTTTACCCGTGGAGCGGATGCGCAGCTACGAAGCAGGATGAAAGCAACTTGTGGGTCAGGGAGATTTTCGAGCGAGTCCAGAGTTTGACGCAGGGATGGTAGAACAACATCGACAAGGTATCCCGAACAATGTTCCTTAGACCCGATGGGACTTCCAAGAATTGTAAAGTTTTTTGTGGTGTTGACCAATGTGATCCATGGGCATCTGTTCTTTATCAAGTCGACCTTGTCTGCCCTACCAATTACTTCGGTTTTTTTTCAGTTAATAGACAGTCCAATCGCAGGAAAATTAGCAGCAAGACGAGCCAGAGCCTCGCCCATCGCAACAGGAGTACCGCCGATTATTCCGTCGTCGAGGTACCATCTATTTAAGCTGATACCTTCAATCTCCGATATCTAGACCACAATCGGATCAATCGCCAGGCAAAATAGAACTGGACCAGGAGGATCTCCTTGTTGTACCCCTCTTCGAGACTGAAGAGGTTTCAGGCTACCGAACCAAAGGCTCGAGGTAGTGCCGTAGCACCATGATGTCCATCGACTAATTTCTGGAAAATTCTTACTGATCGCGTCGACGAAGGAATTCCGGTTCAGCGTATTAAAAGCGTTAGCCAAGTCGATTTTAGCCCAAACCCAATTAACATCTTGATCATGAAATTGTTGTAGACGACGTGCTTGATGTACTATCTGTTCCATTCCGTTTGGCGTCGCTACACCGAGCTGGTGCGGATGGAGGGATTCGGCAAATCGCTGTCGAAGTTTGGAGCAAATACACTTAGCGCAAAGACGACGTAATGTCTCACCAATTGCAATGGGTGAGACATGCTATGTTCTACCCTCAAACCCAAATAGCCAGGAAAGGAAGAGGATGGAAATGATGAGACTGCGGCCTCAACTATGTCTGAGTCAACCGACAAGCGGGTATTCAAAGATGGCTGTCCAGGACTTTGGAGAACATCATTTAAGGGGTGTAGCTCTGTCAGTTTACTGCGCAAAGATTCTGAAAATTCGCATGCACTATTCGACGTAAGGCGGCGCATCGCCTTTCCGAAATTGCCATTTCTCGCCAATTCGATGACTTCCATAAATTCATTTTTCTTATCATTAGTTCCTCTGAATTTCCTGGATGATCGAAACCCCGAAGAGGAAAGGCAATCACGCTCTCTTCCATTTTCGAATTTGTCTATAAGCGCGTTGATATTAGATCTAGTGTTGTCTCCGGCATGGTGCCGACCTGAGGAAGTCTGTAGGCATAGCTTCGGAAAGCACAGCAAACGCTCCCAATCGTTGGATGAATTTGAGCACAATGCCTCTAGAATTAAAGAGGAAAAAACATTGGCAACTCGGCGGCGAAGATTCCAAGGAATGTGCTTGATCGTGTTAACTGGTTCCATCCAAACCCTATGAAGAAGCTCGAAGGATCTCTTTTGATTTTCGCAGCAGGAACTGTCTATCTTTTCAAACTGAAACGAT
>WNNJ02003623.1:0-29453 GCA_012934845.2 Pomphorhynchus laevis | reverse complement strand
ATCCTCTCTACTAAATAAGCTAGCAAAAGCTAAGTGATCAAAGAGTACAACTGAAATATGTTTCTCTTATGTTGATCTCATAGTTTTTAGAAATACTGGGTAAACAACTCATATTTCGAAAAAGGATTACTTGTTTATTGAAACAATAATTCTAGCTATTCTTCTTTAACTAAGAAAATAGCTACCTTGAACAAGTATAAGCATACTTTTCAGGAGTTTTTTGGTTTAAATTCACTGCTAACTTAATAGTTTACATTGGAATAATGTATTACCTATTAACGACTCTTGCATCTTTATACAAAGATCTTGGATGTCTTGTTGAAGGGCTGTCAGAACAACTTCTGAAGTTCTTCCTGATTGATAGCATCTATAAATACATATTTCTATCATCTGTCTTCTACCATACTTGCACTGGGAGCACAGCTTACTTCCCGCACGTTATCACGTGACAAATTTCCTGGGTATAAATACTCAGAATTTAGCTCCCCAACACTTGTGCAAGCATCGTGAGCAAGAAGGAAGACAGCAAAAATTTTTTTTGCTGTCTTCCTTCTTGCACTGACAGCGAAGGCAGAAGAAAGATTTTTCAAGAAATTCTACAATCGGCAATTCAAATTCAAAAAATTTTTGCTGATTGAAGACAGCAAAAATTTTTGCTGTCTTCCTTCTTGCTCACGATGCTTGCACAAGTGTTGGGGAGCTAAATTCTGAGTATTTATACCCAGGAAATTTGTCACGTGATAACGTGCGGGAAGTAAGCTGTGCTCCCAGTGCAAGTATGGTAGAAGACAGATGATAGAAATATGTATTTATAGATGCTATCAATCAGGAAGAACTTCAGAAGTTGTTCTGACAGCCCTTCAACAAGACATCCAAGATCTTTGTATAAAGATGCAAGAGTCGTTAATAGGTAATACATTATTCCAATGTAAACTATTAAGTTAGCAGTGAATTTAAACCAAAAAACTCCTGAAAAGTATGCTTATACTTGTTCAAGGTAGCTATTTTCTTAGTTAAAGAAGAATAGCTAGAATTATTGTTTCAATAAACAAGTAATCCTTTTTCGAAATATGAGTTGTTTACCCAGTATTTCTAAGAAAATAGCTACCTCTCTAGGTAGCTATTTCGAAGATCTGAAACCATTTTAATATTAATTACTTTATTATTTAAATATTATTTTAAATTATTTTTGAATTTATAAATAGTATAAGATACGTAGACTCAGTTAGCTAAATTGATATTGTCTAAATTAATTTAGCCAATAATTCTGATTTCTAACAATAAATATTTTCTATTATTTTAATGTACAAAACTAACAATTTTATTAAGAGGAACATTTAAGTTACTTCTTATGAACTCTAATCTTTATTCGATTCTTTCATTTTAAGGTGTCGCATGCAGTAGAAACACGCAGTACTACCCGAGAAGAAATGGACAGGCAGAACGGTTTGTTGGAATAATTTGGAAGGCAGTCCAGTTAGCGACAAAGTCGAAAAACTTGTCCTGTAAACACTGGGAAATAGTTTTACCTATAGTATTAGCGTCTCTGCGATCCTTATTATTTTCTAGCACCGGAGAGACTCATCACGATTGTTTGCTTCGCTACTTAAGACATTCTAAAAATGCACTTATTATACCACAGTTGATCAAAAACTACATGGCATTCTTACTCAAGGATGATCGAGCACTAAAATCTGGAAATTCTTTTCGTCAAGTAGAACTATTGCAATCCAACGATCACTACGCTGTTGTACGAGACGAATATGGAAGAGTCTACCGTATCCGTTCGTAAATTAGCGAGAATACTACATACTGGCACAGTAACATGCGATGATACAGTTATCAGTCAAGAGTCTACGTATGCGCCCAACTCATCATCTAGTTATCGAGACTATGAAACGTCACGAGTCATGAAATCAGACAATCATGTATCATACGAAGAAGAGCCCTAACACAATTCGATCAAACAAAGAACTAAATTGGACGATAACAAGTTACCGGATGGAAGCAACGTATTCCCAACGAACATTCCAGTCGGAGATGAACGCGTATGGTCTAGCACGACGTAAAAGCTCTTGTCGAAAACAAGGAAGAAGACATATACCCATCATATCTCAACGATTACAAATGCTGACGGGAAGCCTGTTATGACATGAAATGTATTTAAATGTTACATTATGTTTTGTGTTTTAGATATTATTGAATAAAAACCTTAACGGTTTAATCTACAACATGTTGGCTACCAGCCTAGCGGAACTGACTGTGCCTGGCGTCCAATCCTATTTCATCCGAATTTCTCGAAGCATTTACAGCCAGCAGGTTATTGCCCTTTGACAAGAGTCTCGGTATTCGTTCAATATGGATTGGTGAGATCTTAAGGAGGGGGTAATTTGCAAAGTTATGCTGGTCGTATTGGTAATCACCTTCAAGCAGTTTCTGAATGCCAACAGCTCTGTGCGGGACAGAGATGTGTGGTAGAAGCTGTCATTTATTCTGTTGGAAGACTTTTGCAGGACGACCCTTGATATTGTGCTCTTCAACTTGACGATAGTAATGCTTTCAACCATGTAAAACGTCTGCTCGCGCTAGAGAATATACGATTCACGGTTCCGGCGCTAACGACAATATCACGTAATATCTACGGAATAAACTCTACACTTTCAGTTGAGGATGAAGTAATATTATCTAAAGAGGAATTTACACAAGGAGATCCCTTGGCAATGTTGGCCTTCGCAGCAGCCACTCTACCGCTTATAACGTGCCTCACACACATCTGTCCAGGAGTAATACGCAGATGGTATGCCGATGACAGAATTTGTCTTAGAACGCCTGATGATTTGCTAGCGGTGTGGGAGGCAATATGTCAAATCGGGCCTCACCATGGATTTTTCATAAACAAAGAAAAGTGCCAACTCCTTACTCAAAGCAGTAACCAATCAGAGGCAAGGAATTTTTTCCAAAACGCTGAGATCAGCATAATGACATCAGGAATGCGTGTACTTGGGTCTGTCATTGGTAATATAGTCTACACTGAAGAATTTGTGAAGTCGAATGTCAAAGAATGGAAGATGCTGGTAAGCAGACCAATCGAGATTGCAAAGGAGGAACCCTAGATAGCATATGCCGCGTTTACGCAATCATTACAATTTAAATGGGCTTTCCTCAGACGTGGATGTCTAACCTCAAATGATGCCTACGACGAACTATCACTTTACATTAAACAACATTTTATACCAGCCATTATTGGGATCGAACTAAATGAGTAAGGCAGTCAGTTTTTTTGCCTTTGAATGAAGGTGGACTTAGCATAAATGATCCCTCCGCTTGTCCCGAATTGGTTGGGAGCGTTCCAGGAGACTAAGCAAACCATTACTAGATGGCTTTATAGGAGCAGAACTTCGATCATGCCAAAGAGATATAATAAATCTCATTAAGAATGAGAAGCCACAAATCAATGCCCAAACAAGCAGCAGGCACTAGACAATAGTGACACCATCGGCGCGCGTATGTCTTGCGAAAGGTGAAGGTGCATAATCGTGGCTGTCTTGCAAACCTCTACGCGCGAATAACCTGAACCTAAGCCCGGCTGAATTTCGCGATGCCTTTGCAGCACGCTACGGCTGGAAACTTTCATTTGTCCCACACAAATGCCAATGCGGAGAAAAATTCAGCATAACTCATACATACTCTTTCATGTCAGACGGGATGATGCCAACAATCGGGCATAACATTCTAAGGGACCTTGTTGCAAAATAACTGTCTAATGTGTGCTCTGCTGTGGTAATCGAGCCAGTACTTTAACCACTTGATGAAAATATGATTATTTAGAGATCATCAACAACAATAGATCGAGATGCCAGGCTGGAAGTGGAATGCCGTGGATTGCTTGAAAGCACGACGGAGCGGTCCATGATGGACGTTTGCTCATCTAATCACCTAAGTCCGTCAAATGCTTCCAACAACACCACCCCTTTCCAATATCACAAGCGACTAAAGCGGGCCAATTATAAAGATAGATTGTGCTAGTGTGAAAGAGCATTGTTCATTCCTTTTGTCATCGCAGGAAACGGCGCTATTGGATCGGCGGCGGACCTAACGATCAAAAGAATTGCGCCACTAAGTGCGGGCAGGGGATTACACACTTATAGTGATCTGATAAGAAACTTACGTTCGCAAATAAGCATCGTTATGGTCAAGCCTGTATCAATGTGCATCCGGGCTGCACGATCAATGAGGGACCATCCTGCTAGCGCTGGTACTGGACAAAAAGCGTACCCTGAGTTTTATTAATTGAAATGTATTATAGTCAAATTTTGGTGATATTGTCTAATTTTCTATAGCTATAAATAAAATGCTCTCCCTAAAAAATTAGTAAAATATATAAATCAACAAAATATCATATATCTGCGCTAAATAATATAATATATTATAATATATAATATATTAATAATGTTTCAACAGCACATAAAAGCATGGCTTAATTGGCTGGTTCACTGCAGAAAAAAAAGAAAATATAATAAATCACAAATACGGAAATCATGCACAGATATTATAATATCTGCGCTAAAGCTTGGCTCGTGCCTTTGTAGCTAGAGATCTTTTGCTCGTGCATTGTACTTCAGCTGTATAAAGCTTGTTGCTTGTTCAGAAACCTTTGTAAGTTGATGAAGGAAGGAACGGAAGCCACCGCTTAGGTAAACCATACCAGATGTATGGTTTTAACTTTAAACTAGACAGTTTTAACTTTAAGCTGAACAATAATAATACAAGAACTCAGCGATGAACACAAATTAGATTTTTTGGTGAATCATGTGGCGTCGTTAATTTACTGACCGATATGTCGACTCATACAGTGAAGTAATAACTCGTCTTAACAAACGATACATCAAGTCCCGTAACGAAGTATTCACATATCATCAGCCAAGTAATTACATGCGGTGTATCTATCAACTACTTTATTAATTTATTCACCCAATTGAATTTCTAGACAAAGAGCTGTATTTGAAGCTGTTGCGGCCACAGAACATTATAATATGTTCATACGCGATGAACTCATATATGGATTAAGATCATTATTCATCAGATATTAAACCTCGAATTTCATGATTTTGAAATAATGAAGGCGTTCGACATTATTCAGTTAGAAATGATCAAAAATCAAGCAGACAATTATAACAAACATAAAATTCGCCGTAGTCCTAGAATTTCCATAAAAAATCTTAAATATTCAAAAAATGGACCATCAAACTAATGATGTGATAATGGATTATGATGCACGACTAGCAGCAACAACGATAATTTATTTAAAGTGGCAAATGCGTGACAGCTGCACGCTTACAAGTCCACTAACTAAAAAACAGCAAAAGTCATACAGATAAATTTCTTAAATTGTTTAAATTGGATCGGATTTTGCGTTTGAAGCACGGCATTGAGGTTGATTGCCGTATATGAATGGGCAGATAATTCCACGAGATAGGAGCAGCCACAAACAAGTTACGGAAGATAAAGAAGGTAGAGTAGTTTTGAACATATAAAAGAAGGGAATTAAGAGAACGCAAAGAATAGTAAACAGGACGAGAATTGTCGAGAAAGGAAAGGTTGTGAAATGAACGGGTATGAAAAGTTATAAGGCGAAAAGCAATGTAAGAAGACGAATTTGAACACGACAATAAATGGTATGCAAATCGAGTAAAGCAAGATGGTGAGATGTATGATCAAAAAGAGAAGACCAAGGAGAATTCGGATGCCTGCGTCTACGATGCGTTGTAGTGGAAGAAGAGTGGATTTAGTTGAGTTGAAAAATAGACTAAAACAATAATCAAGTCTTAAGAAAAGAAGTGAAGATATGAGAGTCATACAAGTAGGGAAATCGATCAATCTACGAATTTGACGGCGGTTGCGAAAAATCAAAGTAGACGAGCGTACTTTATCTCTAACAAAAAGTTTAAGTGAAAGTCGGTTGTCGAAATGGAAGCCTAAGAAAATCAGATTGTCAACGATAGGAAGAATTGTAGAATTTAATGATATTTAGTGACTTCTCTTCACCAGAAAGGTGAAGAGAAGTCACTCCGACTATTTCTAGTCCGAAGCGAACCATCTCTTCAGCTAATTCTGGTTGATCCCCCTTCAGCGAGTATACATTCCACGTTCATATATGAAGGCTAGTCAGCTTTTAATGATGATGCCTCTTTTGCTGTCTCCGTACAACTGCCTGGGCACACGGCACCCGACAATAAAAACTCCTCCAAACAGTGTTGAGTTTACCATTGGCTCCGATAAAAGAGGCCTAAAAAGAACTCACACTAATTTGGCATCAGGAATATTTCACTTTTTCTAGTTTTGAGAGATTCTCGAACATATAAAATCATTCCCCGCCTTTAGATAATTTACGATCACAACGAAGGAGCGTGAACCCTCGATAAATAAACCTCGGAATCACCAATTGTATCATTGATCCCCACTCACTAAATGCAAATATTGCATAGTTATTTAAGGTACAGATGTACCGTATTTCATATAATTTATTCATCAAGCTTAAGATATTTGCATGAAGAACATAAACATCATTGGCAGTACCGAAAAGGTGTGAATTTATTTAAGTTGAATCTTTCAAATAATTTCGAATACACATCATTGGAATAAGAGCGAGGGTGTTTTAAGATTTCATCGGAGCGTCATATGACGACAGCAGAGAACTGCATGATACCTTCTTTAAGCCCTACGTAATTGTAAAGGATAAATTAACTATGTGACACAACCCGAAAATTTCGAATAATCAATGATTCCTCTGAGAACAAGAATAAAAAACGTGAGATAATATAGCTTTTGTTGACTCCATATCATCATGAGTACGAAACTCATTGTTAAGTGTAGTAGATTCTGCAAGATTGGCGATAATGATACAGCAAGATCTGTCTATGGTTCCCTCTACAGGAATAACCTGATTTTGAATAGATAACCTTTGCTTAGTCTTAATTGAACTGGCAGTAAATTCTGAATGATTTTATATTGAGATTGTATATCAGAAAAATAATCGATAGGGATGGGGCCCATCAGTTGAAGTGGCGTCAGCATGCCTTTTCTAGTTCCCAGTCATTCAATCTATTTCAGTATTTTTAAAGAATGCGGGATAGGCATGTAAATCTAATTAAATGTGTACAAATGAGTCTTGTGAGATAATTTAGCATCGATGACTGAGTGGTGATATTCGTTGAATAGTCGTGGCTACAGACTATAGACATTTCAGGTATAATACATACCTTATTCTGTAAAAGAATGTAAGGTGACTCAGTAGAAGTTCATATGTCCAGTGTCCTTTCTTCATCGATAGTAGGCTACTATATTGTAGCCTAACATATTCATGTGACCGCTGGTTACCCCCAGAGTCATCAGACACAGAATCTCCGGCTGAATATGTGCTGAATATGATTTTATAAAAACATCATGCGATATCAGTAGACTGTTAAATGATCGAGACATTTTATCGACTATTAAAGAACAGTAATAAAAATTGTTGGATTGCAGAATAGTACCATTTGTCCAAACTCCGCTTCCATAAATCATTCAAATTGTTGAGTGACACCTATACTCCGCAATCACTTTTCGTCTTGATCGTCTCCTAACTAATGCTAAAGATAATATTATGCTATTTTAAGATTTTATTTCAAATATTATTTCGATCTTATAAGTTGTATCGACATTATTATGGAGCAGGCATAATGGAATTGAACTATTTTGTAATTAAAGTGATCTGGAATTGAACTTACTGTAATTGGTCAATTGATATGAGATAGCTTTGTCTTTTACATAAAATTTATTAATCATATTCTTCTCGTATTATTTACACGTTGCGCAAATTTTAAGTAAGCGAATCCGACTTATCCAATTCGGTAACCTGTTAAAATATTGTATTTATATATTTTAAAACATAAACTTAAAAATTTTAATTTGTAATTCAACAATGTCTACACACTGTTGGGTATTGGATCAGTAGCTAACGAGGTCCACGAATACTGAAATGTAGCGTACTGATGCTGGCTTATAGGATTGAAGCAAAGTGCAGTGTCATCAAAAATTTCAATTGAAACAATGACTGCACAATTAAATTAACTTAACGTATTCTCTTTCACCGAATGGGAAAAGGATTTCACCAAATTCCAAGTATTACATAAATCATGTTTGTCCATATTACGAATACACACGGTCAATGTAAAACAAAATTAAAAACGTGTCTTTCTTCTATGTTGGCGAAGCGATCCTTATTATACGAAGATCAATCAACATCCAAGTGTAAGATAATTTATGTAAAAACGCTCTTTGTAAATTTAACACTTGTCTTTCTAAAATGAAAAATTATTCAGGTCAAAATATTTGAAAATGCTACAAATGACAGCTTAAAGCAAGTAGTGGTATAAATCACGTTGTTTGTATAGTACACAACGTCCTGATTTAATTATAAATTTATTTTCTTAGTAAATTCGGTCATTTAAAAGTTTTGATGTTTCATCTGACATGCATCAGACAAATGTCGTTGATAATATGTGAGAATTAAAATTTTACTTTAATTTTAAGTTATTGTATATTCGATTGTATTTTTAATCCGATCTCTGGAATATTTAGATCTACGAACTATATGATTTTAGCAGGCTCTTAGCAATGATATACTTTCAAGGGTTGCTTTTCGAATTAAATTTCTATATTGATTTTATTGCATATGCATAGGCAACATTCGATCTTAGGAAACAATATAATCAAGATAAAAGATTGACAGGAGTTAAAATTAAGCGAGCTCCTGATAGGCGAAGGTTGCAAAGTAGGAGATTGCAAGATCAGGTTTTGTCGCAAACGAAGAATCGATAGAAATACAGTTGTCAAAATTGTCTAGGAAGAATGTTCGAATTAAGAAATACCTAGGGAAGAGAGAGAGTTGAAAGAATGGATAACACATAAGTTAGATTTCGAATGGTTAAGATACAAACGAAGCGATGAAATATGCTTGGAGATGAATAGAAAACAATCCGTAAAAGATACGGAGACATCATCTATAAGATTATCAGGAGAATATAGTGAATGATAATATTATCTGCAAATTGCATGATGCAGAAGTTTTGGTCACTTGTATTGTTTGATAGATTTTTAATAATAAATACAATAATTTATTTAACGTGGCAAATGCGTGCAAAATGCACGCTTACATGACCACAAACAAAAAAAAGAACATCAAAGATCACAGGTTATTAGTTAATTGTTGAAAAATAATTGGATTTGGCGTGTGAAGTACGGCATAGATGTTGATTGGCGGATATGAATAGGCAGTTGATTCCACAAGAGAGGAGCAGCCACAACGAAGGAGCGGAAGCCAAAAGAGGTAGAGTAGATTGGGATATGTAAAAGAAGGGAATTACGGGAACGCAGAGCACAATACACAGTACGAGAATTGTCGAGAAAAGGAAGGTTGAGAAATGAAGGGGTATGAGAAGTTATAAGGCGAAAAGCAATGATAAGAAGACGAATTTGAACACGACAATAAATGGTAGGCCAATCAAGAGAAACAAGATAGTGGGATGTATGATCAAAACGACGAAGACGGAGATTGCCAAGATTGCCAAGAAGAAAAATTGGTCATATCACATAACCTTGATGGAGGCCATAGGAGAGAGGAAGGGGTAGATAAAGACTCATTGGAATATACATGGAAAAATCGTTCAGAGAGATAATATGATAACCAGGATACATTTGCAGAAGAAAAACCATAGTTGTGGCGAAGGCAATAAAGGAGGATATAATGATCAACAATGTCAAACACAGATGAAAGGTCGAGGTAAATTACGACACTATGGAGTTTATTATCACGAGTAATAAGTAAGTCAGAGAAAACGTTGTTGCATACTAACTCAGTAGAAGTGTGAGATCGGAAAGCAGATTGAAAAGGATGATAGAGTTTGGACGAGGATGAACGTGTTGGATTAGTAGAAGCTCATCAGAAAGAAACTCAGAAATTTCCGTTTTTACACCGCTTCTATAATGAAATAGAGACTCTGCCTAATTAGAACGTGGGAAATTAAAATCTCCTAAGAGAATAAAATGTGAACAGATGCATACTGATTTTAAATTGAATTTTAGGAGATCACAATCTGTGGCCATTGATGGAGAACGATATACAACACAAACATTAATACCAATATATTCATATTTGATATGTAAGTTGAGACTTTCAAAGGAACCATTAGGGTCACATACATTAGAAATGTCAGAAATCAAAAAATTATCTAACATAAGCGACAATCCCCTCCACCACGTTTACCTACTTCCTATCGCTTTGAAGTATGCGATACTCCGGAATATCAACAGCAATATCAACAATATATTGATGAAGTCACGATTCAGTGACACGGAATCTTTAATGTGGTAGATCTTGATAGATCTACCACATTAAAGATCATATTAGAGATTATATAAAAATGAGAGATATTTATATATGAATATTATAATATTATGTAATTATGAGAGATAAATATATGTAATTATGAGAGATAAATATAAATATATTTATCTCTCATAAAAATATTTATGAACAATTAGAAATATTAAAACAACTTTTAAAAGATAATAAGCTAAAAGATCTTTATGAAATATAAGAAGTTTTTCTAAAAATATCATTTGTACATTAAATCAAAGATTAATTAACGAATATGATAGATTGAGTTGTATAATAGACAGTTATCGTAATATAAAATACTATAATCGTACAATAAATGTTAATAATAACAATAGAAAATATACATTAACCATAAACTATATGCACTCATAATCTGGAATCAATTGAAAATTGTGAATTAATAAAGCTGCTATCAAATGGGTATAAATATAGATTAAATAATAACAACGACAAAAATAAAATTTACAATTCGTTATATAATAACTTAAATGATTACTTTAGTAAGCTGATTAATAGTGAAAGCTCGAATATATCTAAGATAAAAATTTGGAAAGATTATATATTTGATAAAATTAAAAATAAAATGAAAATAACAAACAATTATAAAAGGAAAGATAAAATTAATAAAGATATGTATAAAGAACTTACTAAATTAAAGGATAACTATATAATTAACAAATTTGTTCACAACTGTGTAAAATCAAAATCTAAACAATATAAATATACGAAATACATGTTTCGATACATTGATAATATATGTGTATTTAATTCTAATAATGTTTATTTAATTAGTGAACAAATTTATCCAGAAAGCCTTATTCTTAACAAAACCAATATTAATGATAAAGAAGGTGTATATCTAGATATGAACATTAAATTAGCATTAACTAAAACTACTATTAATTTATATCGTAAAGATGACATATTTAAATTTACAAGAAACATATTTTTGCATGATCATTCATGCATACCATATAATATAAAATATAATACATTAAATAATGAAATTTTAAGAATTGCAACTATTTGTAACAATATTGGTTTTCTTCGAAATCATTTAAATGATTTAATCGATGCATATTTTAAACTAGGTTACTATAAAAATGCCATCAAACAGAAAATATTAAAATACATAAATCAACACTATAATATTAAAAATAAATTTAAAATCATTAGCGGAAAATTTTTATGGATGGATAATAAATAATATACTTTGTATTAGATAAAATATAATATACTATATAATCAAATTTCAGAAGAGGAAATACTTCCTAAACACGTATTTGGCCCCGCTGCTATGTTGGGTAGAGGAGTTAGGAGCCGAAACCTGATAGCATACTAGTTCCTCCTGATGACCTCTAATCCTTATTCTGATACAACGTCTGTTATTTATTAGTCAATTCATAAAAATGACTTTTATTTTAAATTTAAATTTTTTATTTTAACTTGATTTAAATTATAAAAAATCTTATAACAATTATTTATTTTATTATTTAATTATTAAATTTTGATTTAGCATTATTGTTTTGTTTATTCTATAAATATATTAAATACGTAGACTCCGTTAGCTGATTTGATTTGTTCTACTGGCATGTTATTATTGACCTGTGGACTTTGTTTTCCCGGTAATATAACCTCTGTCAGAAATATTGAAACTATGTATTATTGAAACTATGTATTATTGGTTACGACTTTACTATTATTTTTTCTTATTTTCAAACAAGTTTGATGAATTATTAATTTTTAAAAGAAGGGATAAGTTTGCATCCTAAGGTGTTTACACTTTAAAATGTAAACTGCTTCACGTGATCACGTTTAAGAGACCATGTAATGGCCAATGGCCAGGTCGCTTTGCGCGTGGAGTGAATGTGGTAGATCTTGATAGATCTACCACATTAAAGATCATATTAGAGATTATATAAATATGAGAGATATTTATATATGAATATTATAATATTATGTAATTATGAGAGATAAATATATGTAATTATGAGAGATAAATATAAATATATTTATCTCTCATAAAAATATTTATGAACAATTAGTAATATTAAAACAACTTTTAAAAGATAATAAGCTAAAAGATCTTTATGAAATATAAGAAGTTTTTCTAAAAATATCATTTGTACATTAAATCAAAGATTAATTAACGAATATGATAGATTGAGTTGTATAATAGACAGTTATCGTAATATAAAATACTATAATCGTACAATAAATGTTAATAATAACAATAGAAAATATACATTAACCATAAACTATATGCACTCATAATCTGGAATCAATTGAAAATTGTGAATTAATAAAGCTGATATCAAATGGGTATAAATATAGATTAAATAATAACAACGGCAAAAATAAAATTTACAATTCGTTATATAATAACTTAAATGATTACTTTAGTAAGCTGATTAATAGTGAAAGCTCGAATATATCTAAGATAAAAATTTGGAAAGATTATATATTTGATAAAATTAAAAATAAAATGAAAATAACAAACAATTATAAAAGGAAAGATAAAATTAATAAAGATATGTATAAAGAACTTACTAAATTAAAGGATAACTATATAATAACAACTATTGATAAAGCTAGTAATAACTTTGTCTTCATATGCAAAAAGCTTTATTATGATATACTAATGAAAGAGGTTAATTCTAATGATTTAAATGTAAATCCAACATATGAACGTAGTGAGTTGAGTTTTGAAACAATTATTACAAGTCACTGTTTTAGAATGGATAAAAAGGGTATAAAGATTGAATCAGATAATAAAACTATACCTATATTATATTGGAATCCAAAATTACATTTGGATTTGTTATGATATGATTTGATATCCAAGATAAACATTTAGAAATATTTGATAAAATTAAAAATAAAATGAAAATAACAAACAATTATAAAAGAAAAGATAAAATTAATAAAGATATGTATAAAGAACTTACTAAATAAAAGGATAACTAAGTAACAAGATGAATTATAAACTGAAATTAAAAATAAAAGCCATTTTATGAATTGACTAATAAATAACAAACTATCTATCAAAATAAGGATTAGAGGTCATCAGGAGAATGGCTATGCTATCAGGTTTCGGCCCCTAATCCTCTACCCAACATAGCAGCGGTGATAAACACATTCTTTATCATCAATATTGGTTTTGTTAAGAATAAGGCTACCTGGATAAATTTGTTCACTAATTGAATAAAAATTATTAGAATTAAATACACATATATCATCAATGTATCGAAACATGTATTTCGTATATTTATATAGTTTAGATTTTGTTTTTACACAGTTATGAACAAATTCATGTTCTATAAAGCTTAAAAACAAGTCAGCTATAATTGAGCTACTATTATCAACCATTGGAACACCTTTTATTTGTCTAAATATAGATGTCCCTACATTAAAATAATTTTAATTTCGTAAAATATTTAAGGATTTTAATAATTCAATTTTATCCATACATTTATATTTACTTGATTGTTTAATTTTTGTTAGATATGTGTTATAGCTATTATAACATATATATGTATATCGTTTTTCCAAATATAAGATTTATTAATTTTACTAATGCATCTTTAATATCTGCTAAATCTAGATACTGAAATCGTACTTATTTATATTCTGAAAATTTATTCTTTTTGTGTGTTCCGAAAAATTATTTTGTAGAATTAATACCGAAATAGTGTTTTATACCAGTATTAATTTCGATTACCTTACAATATTTTGTACGGTAATTTTTCGATTACCCTATAATGCCACAGGAATTTAAAAACACACGCATTTAACTCACATCATTCTAATAAGTTTTGGGTGGTGACGTTTCATCTCGTTCGAGCCAAAGCGGTATGATATTTTGTTATTGTGACAAATGTAGGTACATTCAAGTCGTTACATGGAATTATGCATGCCTGACCATGAGGTGATGTGAAAGGCTTCAATTTTAATATATTACTCAATGTTGCAGATCTTTTATGGTAGATGTGGGCATTTTCGATGTTTTAGCGTTTAAGATGATTTATGATTTATGTTTTGTTATTTATAAAGAATGTCCGTGCAAATATTTGATGTTATATATTCTGTTTTATTTCTCATTTTGTTGCTGAAGATTCCGACAAATAATCGGCGAATTGCTCTCTTAATAGACTAGCAGGAAAAATAAATACTCTGAGGCATCTTGACAAGGCTTTGTCGTTCTTTCATTGCTAAGGCTTTATAGCAGCAAATTAGCGTTGGTCGAAGTAACAAGGCCTTCGGGGTAGCGATATTATACGTAGACGAGGTTTAAGAATTCCATGGAGGGGGCAAGGTATATTGGGTTTTCTAAATAATGTCGTTTGAATTCGTGATTCGAGTTTTGTAACTTCCACGTAGAGAAACTTTTTATTTTATTAAGCAGTATTTTGTTTAAACTCTATTGTATATTTTGTTTGTGTAGCCAAACTCCCTCTAGGCCTAACTCACTATATTGTGCAGCCTAACTCCCTAAATCCTTCCATACATATGTTTCATTCCATACATTTCAAATTTAGATAATAAGACATTTTAAAGACATTTCCTACGTAAGAAACACAAAAGTATAGTTATCAATTTAAAATTGTGATGTGTATTAAACGACTTATACGTCACAACACGGGCTATTCAGTATTTCAAAGATAAAATTACAAAAATAAAATATACACCTCGTTATATAATGAGTTTAATGCTTACTTTGATAAGTTGATAAATAGTAAAAGCTTAAATACATCAAAGATAAACATTTGGAAAACTTATATATTAGATAAAATTAGAGAGAAAAATAACAAACAATTATAAAAGGAAAGATCAAATATTTTGATTAAATATTTTTGATTAAATATTTTTGATTAAATATTTTTGATTAAATATTTTTGATTAAATATTTTTGATTCGTTAATTGGAAAAGTATTAGTTTTGATAAAATAAATGAACAGGCATAATCTAGAATTAATTAAAAATAGGGAATTACGAAAAATGTTATCAAAAGGAACATTCATTCCGTCAGCCACCAAGTTTTTCGAAGATTTGAGAGAGACTCGATCGGGTCACTGCGGACCGGCGTGCAAGTTCATTCATCATGCAGCGTCTAAGCGCTGCTGTTCCAAGGGACAATGCAGAATGTGTGCTCGAGTCGATCATTGCCGCGCCCGAAGCCCAGATAGACGTCTACAACAGAGAATTGGATAGCGTTGATGAGGAATTGCAAAGTCAACGGTTGATCGATGACTGTCAGTTAACATTTTGGGTGATGACGAAATCAGCGCTGACGAATAAATTGCCGGTATTTCAACAATTAAGGAGAAATTACGAAATTAAGCCGGGAAAATCGAAACTATAGCGTATCTTCAATCGATACTGAACCGTTGAAGATGCATGTCCGTTTAGGTGCTAAACCGACGGTAACAAATAGAACATTTTGATAACGATTTCAATTCTCTTTTCTTTTCTGTTAGATAATAATTTGTGCTTTTTTTAAAAAAGCTGTTTCTTAAAAACTGATTTCGGTAACTCAACGATCAGCATACAATTCGTAACTAGTATACGTCAGTGTAATTTTCATATAAACATGAAATTTACACCACTAGGCAATTTTTCTTTTTGTGACTCTTTTGGTCAATTATTACACAAGGAATACATAAATTGAATCAAAATTGGATATTATTTAAATAGCATGAATCCAAATTAATAAATCCAAATTAGCAACTTAATAAATTTAATGAATCAAAATTGGATATTATTATTAAACGATCGCTGTCCCCGATCGTTTTGATGCCTACACCTCACTGTCCATCTCCAATTCTGGTCTAACCGACCACTTTCTCGTCACCCTTGATCTCACTTCCAACCAATCCCCGCTTCACACACCTACCATTCTACGTCGCATTGGAAAAAACTTGACCTCTCCCTTCTCCCCTCCACCTTACTTAAATCGTCTCTATCTTCTCACACAATAACATAATCCTCTCCTCACGATCTTGTATTTCTTTTCGACTTTGAGCTCACATCCACTCTCCATCTTCTCTCGCCCTTCAAGCCTCACCCTCACGGTCGCTTGCACCGTGCCCCATGGTGTGACATCAAATGCCAACTCTCAAAGCGTCGACTCCGCTATGCTTTTCGAGTCTATCACCGCTCTCTAAGACGTGATATCCGCTCGCTCACTCCGTATCTCCTTGATTCTTGTCTTGCTCTTCGTCGATCTCATTTCCACCTACTTCGTATCAAATTACAATTTGTTATATAATTACTTAAATTGTTACTTAGTTGATTAATATCGAAAGCTTATTATAATTGGGAAATACTATATATTTGATAAAATTAAAAAGAAAATGAAAATAACAAAGAATAACAAAACGAAAGATCAAATTAATAAAGATCTTCTTGATTGGTCGGTTTGATATTATCCTCGTGTGGTTGTTTGAATTCTATCAGCATCACTGTACACTACAATCAGCGTGGGTGGACCTCATCAGCAGTAAGCCCATGCCTACATTTCATGTTTGTAGCCAACGCCTCATTCCACGAAATTTAGGCGTGAACTCACTGCTGATAAGGTCCACCCACGCTGATTGTAGTGTACAGTGATGCTGATAGGATTCAAACAACCACATGAGGATAATATCAACCCGACCAATCAAGAAAAGAGGCTCGTGTAAGCAATATTCACACTAGTAATAAATATATGTATACAGAAAAACTATTGATAAAGCTGGTAATAACTTTGTCTTCATATGCAAAAAGCTTTATTATGATATACTGATGAAAGAAGTTAATTATAATGATTTAAATATAAACACAACATATGAATGTAGTGATTTAAGTTTAGAAACAATTATTACAAGTCATTGTTCTATAATGAATAAGACGGGTATGAAAATTTAATCAGATAATTAACATATACCTATATTATATTGGAATCCAAAATTACATAAAAATCAACGATTTGGTTTCTGAATCAGAGTGCACGGAAAAAAGCATGTCGGAGCTTCAAAGCTCGTTATTTTGCAACGATTTTTAAGCAAAGGAAGAAGCGAATGTTTCTGGTCATCAATTCTCTTCCAAAGGTAGGACGGACTCACAAGTTAGTGGTGATTTTTGTTTTCTGGACTCCGATAAGGGGATATTACCCCCTATTCCAAAGCTAGCACACTTGTGTATAATACAGGCGTCAAAACCTATAGAAAAACATAACTTGTTCCAAACGTTTCTTCGTGATTTTATTAGTCTTCACGACAAAAGAGTTATATTTAACTCTGTTAAGGTTTATCCCAACTCAGTGAAGATTTCTTTTACTAACGCCTCAATATTGAATGAGTATAAGGCTTATTTCGATGAGCATTATCATGATCACTGGTCGATCACTATCAAGCCGCTCCAATGTAGCCTTAAGATTTCGGACTTTCCACTGTACTTAGACGAGGATGACTCGAACAAGCTCAAGAGTCGCTTCAAATTGCACTCAGTTAGGCAGGCACTGGGGAAGGGGTTGAATTCCTCCCAGTTGGATTTGCGAATGCTGACTTAGATAGTGGATTACTATTATCCCGTTCCTCAGGCAACCCTTTATGGGTTTTAACTTAAAATTTACAATAATTGAGGAAGACAGATGGACGTTCCCCCACTGTCAAAGATGCCACTGCTGGGAACATTGGGGGTCTACATGCAGTAAGGCCCAAACATGTGGGGTATGTGGAACGACTGAGTGTACCCACATGGTCTGCAATACAAAATTGTCTGGTACCCCCCTCGTGCATTAACTCCATTGGGGATCATCCTGCATGGTCGCGCAAGTGCGCCTCGTTCAAGAAATATCGTCAACGATTTATGAAACCCCCGTCTCACTCCTATGTAGAAGCTGCTGCTCCAGTCGGAATGTCGAACAACGACATCCTTACACTTTTGGCGAATTAAAAACGCACAATATCGCTGAGCTAAATGCCTTTTTTATCCCTCTGGTCACTCCTACTGTCACTCAGGTTCCAGTAGACCTAAATTCAACCCCCCGAACTAAGAAGAGAAGGGTTCTGCCAGAATGGTTCCCCCACTTAAGGTGGGAAAGATTCTAAAAGACTTAAGTGCCTCTCAGGGAAATGAAGATATTGCCTTGGGGGCCTGGCCTGTGATGGGGTTAGTGGCAAGGAGGCAACCCTCTTGCACCTAGTTCTGAATAGGTTGGCATCCCCCTTCCAACTAATTTAACACAATGGTGATAGCAATGGTGAGTAAACCCTAGCCTTTTTAAGTGAATATTCTTCAGTGAAATTCGGGAGGTGATTATGCCCTTAGACTTTTATCTGGTAGAGACGCAGATGTTATAGTCCATCAGGAGACGCGGTCTATCCGTCTCCCCCGGTACATTACTCGACACATCTCAAAGCACATTTATACCCTCTATACTCCGTACATAATCACCACCTCACTCCTCTTCATCTCAAGGACTCTTGACCTTAGTTAAATGTTCCATTAAGTCTTCCCTCCTGTTGAATTACTCTTGTCCAGCCCTGAATTTATTATACTAAATTTATTATATTTAGGATAAGTTTAAGTTCTTAAACTTAAAGTTCTTACCTTAAATTTATTAAATATCATTAAATTTTAATATTTAGCATCGAACAAAAATATTTTTTTGTTTATACTTTTAATACATTCAATCAAATCAGCTGTCTAAGTCTACGTATTTAATATAATTATAAAATAAGCCAAACATAATAAGCTTAAATCAAAATTAAATAATTGAATAATAAAATCAATAATTGCTTTAAGATTTTCTATAATTTAAATAAAATTAAAATAAAAAATTGAAATTCAAAATAAACGTCATTTTTATGAATTGACTAATAAATAACAGACGTTGTATCAGAATAAGAATTAGATGTCATCAGGAGGAACTGCTATGCTATCAGGTTTCGGCCCCTAACTCCTCTACCCAACATATCAGCGGGACCAAATACATGCTAATGATGTATTTCCTCTGAAATAACTATCTAGTATTTTATTCTAATACAAAGTATATTATTTATTATAAAATAAACAAAACATAATAATGCTAAATCAAAATTTAATAATTAAATAATAAAATTAATAATTGTTTTTAGATTTTCTATAATTTAAATCAAGTTAAATAAAAAATTGAAATTTAAAATAAAAGCCATTTTATGAATTGACTAATAAATAACAAACTATGTATCAAAATAAGGATTAGAGGTCATCAGGAGAATGGCTATGCTATCAGGTTTCGGCCCCTAATCCTCTACCCAACATAGCAGCGGTGATAAACACATTCTTTATCATCAATATTGGTTTTGTTAAGAATAAGGCTACCTGGATAAATTTGTTCACTAATTGAATAAAAATTATTAGAATTAAATACACATATATCATCAATGTATCGAAACATGTATTTCGTATATTTATATAGTTTAGATTTTGTTTTTACACAGTTATGAACAAATTCATGTTCTATAAAGCTTAAAAACAAGTCAGCTATAATTGGGCTACTATTATCAACCATTGGAACACCTTTTATTTGTCTAAATATAGATGTCCTTACATTAAAATAATTTTAATTTCGTAAAATATTTAAGGATTTTAATAATTCAATTTTATCCATACATTTATATTTACTTGATTGTTTAATTTTTGTTAGATATGTGTTATAGCTATTATAACATATATATGTATATCGTTTTTCCAAATATAAGATTTATTAATTTTACTAATGCATCTTTAATATCTGCTAAATCTAGATACTGAAATCGTACTTATTTATATTCTGAAAATTTATTCTTTTTGTGTGTTCCGAAAAATTATTTTGTAGAATTAATACCGAAATAGTGTTTTATACCAGTATTAATTTCGATTACCTTACAATATTTTGTACGGTAATTTTTCGATTACCCTATAATGCCAGAGGAATTTAAAAACACACGCATTTAACTCACATCATTCTAATAAGTTTTGGGTGGCGACGTTTCATCTCGTTCGAGCCAAAGCGGTATGATATTTTGTTATTGTGACAAATGTAGGTACATTCAAGTCGTTACATGGAATTATGCATGCCTGACCATGAGGTGATGTGAAAGGCTTCAATTTTAATATATTACTCAATGTTGCAGATCTTTTATGGTAGATGTGAACATTTTCGATGTTTTAGCGTTTAAGATGATTTATGATTTATGTTTTGTTATTTACAAAGAATGTCCGTGCAAATATTTGATGTTATATATTCTGTTTTATTTCTCATTTTGTTGCTGAAGATTCCGACAAATAATCGTCGAATTGCTCTCTTAATAGACTAGCAGGAAAAATAAATACTCTGAGGCATCTTGACAAGGCTTTGTCGTTCTTTCATTGCTAAGGCTTTATAGCAGCAAATTAGCGTTGGTCGAAGTAATAAGGCCTTCGGGGTAGCGATATTATACGTAGACGAGGTTTAAGAATTCCATGGAGGGGGCAAGGTATATTGGGTTTTCTAAATAATGTCGTTTGAATTCGTGATTCGAGTTTTGTAACTTCCACGTAGAGAAACTTTTTATTTTATTAAGCAGTATTTTGTTTAAACTCTATTGTATATTTTGTTTGTGTAGCCAAACTCCCTCTAGGCCTAACTCACTATATTGTGCAGCCTAACTCCATATATCCTTCCATACATCTGTTTCATTCCATACATTTCAAATTTAGATAATAAGACATTTTAAAGACATTTCCTACGTAAGAAACACAAAAGTATAGTTATCAATTTAAAATTGTGATGTGTATTAAACGACTTATACGTCACAACACGGGCTATTCAGTATTTCAAAGATAAAATTACAAAAATAAAATATACACCTCGTTATATAATGAGTTTAATGCTTACTTTGATAAGTTGATAAATAGTAAAAGCTTAAATACATCAAAGATAAACATATATATTTGATAAAATTAGAAAGAAAATAAAAATAACAAACAATTATAAAAGGAAAGATAAAATTAATAAAGATATGTATAAAGAACTTACTAAATTAAAGGATAATTATATAATAACAACCATTGATAAAGCTAGTAATAACTTTGTCTTCATATGCAAAAAGCTTTATTATGATATATTAATGAAAGAGGTTAATTCTAATGATTTAAATGTAAATCCAACAGATGAACGTAGTGAGTTAAGTTTTGAAACAATTATTACAAGTCATTGTTATATAATGGATAAAAATGGTATAAAGGTTGAATCAGATAATAAAACTATACCTATATTATATTGGAATCCAAAATTACATAAAAATCCAATAAAACCTAGGTTCATATGTAATGCGTTTAAATGTACATTAAAACCACTTTCTGTCTATATGAATAAAATACTTAAAGCTATTAAAGCACACTTTAAAAAAATATTGCAAGGTAATCGAAATTAATACTGGTATAAAACACTATTTCAGTATTAATTTTACAAAAGAATTTTTAGAACTCACAAAAGGATTAAATTTTCAGAATATAAATACGTACGATTTTAGTACGCTTTATACAAATATAGATTAGGCAAATATCAAAGATGCATTAGAAAAATTAATTAATCTTATATTCGGAAAAAGATATACATATATATGTTATAATAACTATAACGCATATCTAACAAAAATTAAACCATCAAATATAAATATATGGGTAAAATTGAATTATTAGAATCCTTAAATATTTTAATAAATCAAAATTATTTAAAGGTAAGGACATCTATATTTAGACAAATAAAAGGTGTTCCAATGGGTGGTAATAGTAGCCCAATTATAGCTGACTTATTTTTAAGCTTTATAGAATATGAATTTGTTCATAACTGTTTAAAAAATAAATCTAAATTATATAAAGATATGAAATATATGTTTCGATAAATTGATGATATATGTGTATTTAATTCTATCAATTTTTATTCTATAAGCGCACAAATTTATCCAGGTAGCCTCATTCTTAATAAAACCAATATTAATGATAAAGAAATATATATATATAAGCATTATATTAACATCAATTAAAACTACATTTAATTTATATCGTAAATATGACATATTTAAATTTACAAGAAACATTTTGCATGAACATTCATGCATACCATATAATATAAAATATAATACATTAAATAATGAAATTTTAAGAATTGCAACTATTTGTAACGATATTGGTTTTCTTCAAAATCATTTAAATAATTTAATAGATGCATATTTTAAACTAGGTTACTATAAAAATAACATCAAGCAGAAAATAGTAAAATATATAAATCAACACAATAATATGGATGGATAATAAAGAATATACTTTGTATTAGAATAAGATACTAGATAATCAAATTTAATCAGAGGAAATACGTTTTAACTCGTATTTGACCCCGCTGCTATGTGGGGTAGAGGAGTTAGGGGCTGAAACCTGATAGCATAGCAGTTCTTTTTGATGACCTCTAATTCTTATTCTGATAAAACGTTTATTATTTATTAGTCAATTCATAAAAATGAAGTTTATTTTAAATTTCGATTTTTTATTTTAACTTGATTTAAATTATATAAATTCTTATAACAATTATTTATTTTATTATTTAATTATTAAATTTTGATTTAAATTATTAAATTTTGATTTACATTATTAAATTTTAATTATTAAATTTTCATTCAGTTGATATACATGTATATCAACTGTGTATATAGTTGATATAGTTTTATAATAAAGACTAGAAATATCAGTTTAGCATTATTATGTTTTGTTTATTTTATAATTATATTAAATACGTAGACTCAGTTAGCTGATTTGATTTGATATTAATTATATAAAATCTCATACTAATCATTCATTATTTATCCTTATTTATTTATAATTTTTTAATATTAATTTAAAATAATGGTTTCAGATCTTCGTCCGCCGTGTGGTAACCATCTATATGGCGGTTACTCACGGCTGGCATACTGTCGCTCCCCAGTTGCCTCGTGTGACTGGGGTGGAGGCAGAATTTGCCAGACGTGTAGGGCTTGACCTTAACCGGCCCCTACAAATTGCCCCCTATGCACCAAGTTACAGCACGCAAGACCGGCTTACGATAAGACAACCAAATAACAAGCCACAGTCTTCTAAGAAGAAACGAAAATAGAAGAGTTATTTGTGTTTGTATATAAAAAATAATAGAAAATCTTTATTTTTTTGATCTTGAGTAAGCGGAGATGTTTTTTATGTTTGTTGGGTTTACTTTAGTAAGAGGAAAGGATATTCTCGAAAGGCTAGGTACGGTGCTTAAAGTGAGACTGGGGTCAAAAGATCAACCTGCACTTTTAAAAGGCACACGACTTAGCTGGAAGAGAATTATCTGATACATTTCTGTGACTACACTGGTAGGGGTCCCCTTTGAACTTGATGTTTACTCCCTATAGGTGTTAGTCACGGAAATGATATTATCCTCTCTACTAAATAAGCTAGCAAAAGCTAAGTGATCAAAGAGTACAACTGAAATATGTTTCTCTTATGTTGATCTCATAGTTTTTAGAAATACTGGGTAAACAACTCATATTTCGAAAAAGGATTACTTGTTTATTGAAACAATAATTCTAGCTATTCTTCTTTAACTAAGAAAATAGCTACCTTGAACAAGTATAAGCATACTTTTCAGGAGTTTTTTGGTTTAAATTCACTGCTAACTTAATAGTTTACATTGGAATAATGTATTACCTATTAACGACTCTTGCATCTTTATACAAAGATCTTGGATGTCTTGTTGAAGGGCTGTCAGAACAACTTCTGAAGTTCTTCCTGATTGATAGCATCTATAAATACATATTTCTATCATCTGTCTTCTACCATACTTGCACTGGGAGCACAGCTTACTTCCCGCACGTTATCACGTGACAAATTTCCTGGGTATAAATACTCAGAATTTAGCTCCCCAACACTTGTGCAAGCATCGTGAGCAAGAAGGAAGACAGCAAAAATTTTTTTTGCTGTCTTCCTTCTTGCACTGACAGCGAAGGCAGAAGAAAGATTTTTCAAGAAATTCTACAATCGGCAATTCAAATTCAAAAAATTTTTGCTGATTGAAGACAGCAAAAATTTTTGCTGTCTTCCTTCTTGCTCACGATGCTTGCACAAGTGTTGGGGAGCTAAATTCTGAGTATTTATACCCAGGAAATTTGTCACGTGATAACGTGCGGGAAGTAAGCTGTGCTCCCAGTGCAAGTATGGTAGAAGACAGATGATAGAAATATGTATTTATAGATGCTATCAATCAGGAAGAACTTCAGAAGTTGTTCTGACAGCCCTTCAACAAGACATCCAAGATCTTTGTATAAAGATGCAAGAGTCGTTAATAGGTAATACATTATTCCAATGTAAACTATTAAGTTAGCAGTGAATTTAAACCAAAAAACTCCTGAAAAGTATGCTTATACTTGTTCAAGGTAGCTATTTTCTTAGTTAAAGAAGAATAGCTAGAATTATTGTTTCAATAAACAAGTAATCCTTTTTCGAAATATGAGTTGTTTACCCAGTATTTCTAAGAAAATAGCTACCTCTCTAGGTAGCTATTTCGAAGATCTGAAACCATTTTAATATTAATTACTTTATTATTTAAATATTATTTTAAATTATTTTTGAATTTATAAATAGTATAAGATACGTAGACTCAGTTAGCTAAATTGATATTGTCTAAATTAATTTAGCCAATAATTCTGATTTCTAACAATAAATATTTTCTATTATTTTAATGTACAAAACTAACAATTTTATTAAGAGGAACATTTAAGTTACTTCTTATGAACTCTAATCTTTATTCGATTCTTTCATTTTAAGGTGTCGCATGCAGTAGAAACACGCAGTACTACCCGAGAAGAAATGGACAGGCAGAACGGTTTGTTGGAATAATTTGGAAGGCAGTCCAGTTAGCGACAAAGTCGAAAAACTTGTCCTGTAAACACTGGGAAATAGTTTTACCTATAGTATTAGCGTCTCTGCGATCCTTATTATTTTCTAGCACCGGAGAGACTCATCACGATTGTTTGCTTCGCTACTTAAGACATTCTAAAAATGCACTTATTATACCACAGTTGATCAAAAACTACATGGCATTCTTACTCAAGGATGATCGAGCACTAAAATCTGGAAATTCTTTTCGTCAAGTAGAACTATTGCAATCCAACGATCACTACGCTGTTGTACGAGACGAATATGGAAGAGTCTACCGTATCCGTTCGTAAATTAGCGAGAATACTACATACTGGCACAGTAACATGCGATGATACAGTTATCAGTCAAGAGTCTAAGTATGCGCCCAACTCATCATCTAGTTATCGAGACTATGAAACGTCACGAGTCATGAAATCAGACAATCATGTATCATACGAAGAAGAGCCCTAACACAATTCGATCAAACAAAGAACTAAATTGGACGATAACAAGTTACCGGATGGAAGCAACGTATTCCCAACGAACATTCCAGTCGGAGATGAACGCGTATGGTCTAGCACGACGTAAAAGCTCTTGTCGAAAACAAGGAAGAAGACATATACCCATCATATCTCAACGATTACAAATGCTGACGGGAAGCCTGTTATGACATGAAATGTATTTAAATGTTACATTATGTTTTGTGTTTTAGATATTATTGAATAAAAACCTTAACGGTTTAATCTACAACATGTTGGCTACCAGCCTAGCGGAACTGACTGTGCCTGGCGTCCAATCCTATTTCATCCGAATTTCTCGAAGCATTTACAGCCAGCAGGTTATTGCCCTTTGACAAGAGTCTCGGTATTCGTTCAATATGGATTGGTGAGATCTTAAGGAGGGGGTAATTTGCAAAGTTATGCTGGTCGTATTGGTAATCACCTTCAAGCAGTTTCTGAATGCCAACAGCTCTGTGCGGGACAGAGATGTGTGGTAGAAGCTGTCATTTATTCTGTTGGAAGACTTTTGCAGGACGACCCTTGATATTGTGCTCTTCAACTTGACGATAGTAATGCTTTCAACCATGTAAAACGTCTGCTCGCGCTAGAGAATATACGATTCACGGTTCCGGCGCTAACGACAATATCACGTAATATCTACGGAATAAACTCTACACTTTCAGTTGAGGATGAAGTAATATTATCTAAAGAGGAATTTACACAAGGAGATCCCTTGGCAATGTTGGCCTTCGCAGCAGCCACTCTACCGCTTATAACGTGCCTCACACACATCTGTCCAGGAGTAATACGCAGATGGTATGCCGATGACAGAATTTGTCTTAGAACGCCTGATGATTTGCTAGCGGTGTGGGAGGCAATATGTCAAATCGGGCCTCACCATGGATTTTTCATAAACAAAGAAAAGTGCCAACTCCTTACTCAAAGCAGTAACCAATCAGAGGCAAGGAATTTTTTCCAAAACGCTGAGATCAGCATAATGACATCAGGAATGCGTGTACTTGGGTCTGTCATTGGTAATATAGTCTACACTGAAGAATTTGTGAAGTCGAATGTCAAAGAATGGAAGATGCTGGTAAGCAGACCAATCGAGATTGCAAAGGAGGAACCCTAGATAGCATATGCCGCGTTTACGCAATCATTACAATTTAAATGGGCTTTCCTCAGACGTGGATGTCTAACCTCAAATGATGCCTACGACGAACTATCACTTTACATTAAACAACATTTTATACCAGCCATTATTGGGATCGAACTAAATGAGTAAGGCAGTCAGTTTTTTTGCCTTTGAATGAAGGTGGACTTAGCATAAATGATCCCTCCGCTTGTCCCGAATTGGTTGGGAGCGTTCCAGGAGACTAAGCAAACCATTACTAGATGGCTTTATAGGAGAAGAACTTCGATCATGCCAAAGAGATATAATAAATCTCATTAAGAATGAGAAGCCACAAATCAATGCTCAAACAAGCAGCAGGCACTGGACAACAGTGACACCATCGGCGCGCGTATGTCTTGCGAAAGTTGAAGGTGCATAATCGTGGCTGTCTTGCAAACCTCTACGCGCGAATAACCTGAACCTAAGCCCGGCTGAATTTCGCGATGCCTTTGCAGCACGCTACGGCTGGAAACTTTCATTTGTCCCACACAAATGCCAATGCGGAGAAAAATTCAGCATAACTCATACTCTTTCATGTCAGACGGGATGATGCCAACAATCAGGCATAACATTCTAAGGGACCTTGTTGCAAAATAACTGTCCAATGTGTGCTCTGATGTGGTAATCGAGCTAGTACTTTAACCACTTGATGAAAATATGATTTTTTAGAGATCATCAACAACAATAGATCGAGATGCCAGGCTGGACGTGGAATGCTGTGGATTGCTTGAAAGCACGACGGAGCGGTCCATGATGGACGTTTGCTCATCTAATCACCTAAGTCCGTCAAATGCTTCCAACAACACCACCCCTTTCTAATATCACAAGCGACTAAAGCGGGCCAATTATAAAGATAGATTGTGCAAGTGTGAAAGAGCATTGTTCATTCCTTTTGTCATCGCAGGAAACGGCGCTATTGGATCGGCGGCGGACCTGACGATCAAAAGAATTGCCCCACTAAGTGCGGGCAGGGGATTACACACTTATAGTGATCTGATAAGAAACTTACGTTCGCAAATAAGCATCGTTATGGTCAAGCCTGTATCAATGTGCATCCGGGCTGCACGATCAATGAGGGACCATCCTGCTAGCGCTGGTACTGGACAAAAAGCGTACCCTGAGTTTTATTAATTGAAATGTATTATAGTCAAATTTTGGTGATATTGTCTAATTTTCTTTTAGCTATAAATAAAATGCTCTCCCTAAAAAATTAGTAAAATATATAAATCAACAAAATATCATATATCTGCGCTAAATAATATAATATATTATAATATATAATATATTAATAATGTTTCAACAGCACATAAAAGCATGGCTTAATTGGCTGGTTCACTGCAGAAAAAAAAGAAAATATAATAAATCACAAATACGGAAATCATGCACAGATATTATAATATCTGCGCTAAAGCTTGGCTCGTGCCTTTGTAGCTAGAGATCTTTTGCTCGTGCATTGTACTTCAGCTGTATAAAGCTTGTTGCTTGTTCAGAAACCTTTGTAAGTTGATGAAGGAAGGAACGGAAGCCACCGCTTAGGTTAACCATACCAGATGTATGGTTTTAACTTTAAACTAGACAGTTTTAACTTTAAGCTGAACAATAATAATACAAGAACTCAGCGATGAACACAAATTAGATTTTTTGGTGAATCATGTGGCGTCGTTAATTTACTGACCGATATGTCGACTCATACAGTGAAGTAATAACTCGTCTTAACAAACGATACATCAAGTCCCGTAACGAAGTATTCACATATCATCAGCCAAGTAATTACATGCGGTGTATCTATCAACTACTTTATTAATTTATTCACCCAATTGAATTTCTAGACAAAGAGCTGTATTTGAAGCTGTTGCGGCCACAGAACATTATAATATGTTCATACGCGATGAACTCATATATGGATTAAGATCATTATTCATCAGATATTAAACCTCGAATTTCATGATTTTGAAATAATGAAGGCGTTCGACATTATTCAGTTAGAAATGATCAAAAATCAAGCAGACAATTATAACAAACATAAAATTCGCCGTAGTCCTAGAATTTCCATAAAAAATCTTAAATATTCAAAAAATGGACCATCAAACTAATGATGTGATAATGGATTATGATGCACGACTAGCAGCAACAACGATAATTTATTTAAAGTGGCAAATGCGTGACAGCTGCACGCTTACAAGTCCACTAACTAAAAAACAGCAAAAGTCATACAGATAAATTTCTTAAATTGTTTAAATTGGATCGGATTTTGCGTTTGAAGCACGGCATTGAGGTTGATTGCCGTATATGAATGGGCAGATAATTCCACGAGATAGGAGCAGCCACAAACAAGTTACGGAAGATAAAGAAGGTAGAGTAGTTTTGAACATATAAAAGAAGGGAATTAAGAGAACGCAAAGAATAGTAAACAGGACGAGAATTGTCG
>WNNJ02003622.1:0-13406 GCA_012934845.2 Pomphorhynchus laevis | reverse complement strand
TTTTTTACACTGTTTTTTAATCATTATTACACTATTATTTCCAATTTTTCAATACATTTTTTACTATTTTAATACTATTTTTTACACTTTAATTTCACTTTTTTAACACTTTTTTTAGTTTTAATTTTTACACCATTATTTTCACTTTTATTTACAATTTTATTTACACTCTTATTTACACTATTTTCTTAACGCATTTATACACTTTTATTTGCACTTTTGTTTACATCACTTTTTACACCATTATATACACTTTTATTTACACTTTTTTTAACATATTTTTACACTGTGTTTTACACTTATTTTAACCCCATTATTGTCACATTTTTTTACCTTTTTTTACTCTTTTTTACACTTTTTTTAACTATTTTTACACTATTATTTCTACTTTTATAATACATGTTTTACTATTTTTTTACACTTTTTTTGCTCTTTTTAAACACTTTAATTTACGCTTACATTAACAATATTTTTTTTCTTTTGTAACACTTTTTTTAACTATTATTTACACTATTACTTACACTCTATTTCACACTCCTTTTAACACTTTTCTTTACACTTTTTTAACACTTTAAATTGCACTTTTTTTCACATTTATTTACACCTTTTTTACACTCTTAATTACACTTCCATTTTTACGCATTTATACTAATTTGTTAAAACTCTTATTTACACCATTGTTAACAACTTTATATACACTTTCATTTACTCATTTACTAACAGTTTTTTTACACTTTTATTTATAGTCACTATTATAATCACTTTTTTACCCTTTTTTACAATGTTTTTTACACTATATTTACACTTTTTTTTCCACTTTGTTAACACATTTATTAACCCTTTTTATACTATGTTTTACACTTTTTTTGCTCTGTTTAAACACTTTTATTATTGCTATTTTTTACACCATTTTTTTTCACGTCGTTTTACCCTTTTGTTTACACTATTTTCTAAACGCATTTTTACACTTTTATTTGCACTTTTGTTTACATCAATTTTTACACCATTATTTACACTTTTTTTACACTTTTTTCAACATATTTTTACACTGTATTTTACACTCATTTTAACATTATTTTGGTCACTTTTTATACCTTTTTTAGTCTTTTTTACACTGTTATTTAAACTTTTTTTACACTATTATTTTTACTTTTTTAATACATTTTTTACTATTTTTTATACTATTTTTTACACTTTTTTTGCTCTTTTTTAACACTTTAATTTACGCTGAAATTTACAATATTATTTTCTCTTTCGTTACACTATTTTTTAAACTATTTTTTACACTATTACTTACACTCTAGTTCACACTCTTTTTTACACTTTTCTTTACACTTTTTTAACACTTTAAATTGCACTTTTTTACGCATTTTTTTACACTCTTTTTTACACTCTTAATTACACTTCAATTTTTACGCATTTATACTAATTTGTTAAAACTATTATTTACACCATTATTTACAACATTTTATACACTTTCATTTACTCATTTACTAACACTTTTTTCACACTTTTATTTATAGTCACTATTATAATCACTTTTTTACCCTTTTTTACAATGTTATTTACACTTTTTTTACACTTTTATTTCCACTTTGTTAACACATTTATTAAACCTTTTTTATACTATTTTATACACTCGTTTTGCTCCGTTTTAACACTTTTTTAAATTGCTATAATTTTCGCCATTATTTTCGCTATTATTTACACTTTTAATTACACTCTTTTTTACACTATTTTCTACATGCATTTATACACTTTTATTTTCACTTTTATTTACATCATTTTTTACACCATTATTTACACTTATATTTACACTTTTTTCAAGATATCTGTACACATTTTTTACACTTCTTTAAACACTCATTTACCCACTTTTTTTCACTTTTTATATTTTTTTTGCCTATTTTTTACACTGTTTTTTAATCATTATTACACTATTATTTCCAATTTTTCAATACATTTTTTACTATTTTAATACTATTTTTTACACTTTAATTTCACTTTTTTAACACTTTTTTTAGTTTTAATTTTTACACCATTATTTTCACTTTTATTTACAATTTTATTTACACTCTTATTTACACTATTTTCTTAACGCATTTATACACTTTCATTTGCACTTTTGTTTACATCACTTTTTACACCATTGTATACACTTTTATTAACACTTTTTTTAACATATTTTTACACTGTATTTTAGACTTATTTTAACCCCATTATTGTCACATTTTTTTTCCTTTTTTTACTCTTTTTTACACTCTTATTTTAACTATTTTTTCACTATTATTTCTACTTTTATAATACATGTTTTACTATTTTTTTACACTTTTTTTGCTCTTTTTAAACACTTTAATTTACGCTTACATTAACAATATTTTTTTCTTTTGTAACACTTTTTTTAACTATTATTTACACTATTACTTACACTCTATTTCACACTCCTTTTAACACTTTTCTTTACACTTTTTTAAAACTTTAAATTGCACTTTTTTACACATTTATTTACACCCTTTTTTACACTCTTAATTACACTTCCATTTTTAAGCATTTATACTAATTTGTTAAAACTCTTATTTACACCATTGTTAACAACTTTATATACACTTTCATTTACTCATTTACTAACAAAAGTATTTTACACTTTTGTTTATAGTCACTATTATAATCACTTGTTTACCCTTTTTTACAATGTTTTTTACACTATATTTACAAATTTTTTTTGTCACTTTGTTAACACATTTATTAACCCTTTTTTATACTATGTTTTACACTTTTTTTGCTCTGTTTAAACACTTTTATTATTGCTATTTTTTACACCATTTTTTTCACGTCGTTTTACCCTTTTGTTTACACTATTTTCTAAACGCATTTATACACTTTTATTTGCACTTTTGTTTACATCAATTTTTACACCATTATTTACACTTTTATTTACACTTTTTTTAACATATTTTTACACTGTATTTTACACTCATTTAAACATTATTTTCGTCACTTTTTATACCTTTTTTACTCTTTTTTACACTGTTATTTAAACTTTTTTTACACTTTTATTTCCACTTTTTTAATACATTTTTTACTATTTTTAAAACTATTTTTTACAATTTTTTTTGCTCTTTTTCAACACTTTAATTTACGCTGTAATTTACAATATTATTTTCTCTTTCGTTACACTTTTTTAACCCATTAAGATTGCACTTTTTTACGCATTTATTTACACTCTTTTTTACACTCTTAATTACACTTCAATTTTTACGCATTTATACTAATTTGTTAAAACTATTATTTACACCATTATTTACAACATTTTATACACTTTCATTTACTCATTTACTAACACTTTTTTCACACTTTTATTTATAGTCACTATTATAATCACTTTTTTACCCTTTTTTACAATGTTATTTACACTTTTTTTACACTTTTATTTCCACTTTGTTAACACATTTATTAAACCTTTTTTATACTATTTTATACACTCGTTTTGCTCCGTTTTAACACTTTTTTAAATTGCTATAATTTTCGCCATTATTTTCACTATAATTTGAGTTTTAATTACACTCTTTTTTACACTATTTTCTACATGCATTTATACACTTTTATTTGCACTTTTTTTTACATCATTTTTTACACCATTATTTACATTTATATTTACACTTTTTTCAAGATATCTTTACACATTTTTTACACATCTTGAAAAACTCATTTACCCACTTTTTTTCACTTTTTATATTTTTTTGCCTATTTTTTACACTGTTTTTTAATCATTATTACACTATTATTTCCAATTTTTCAATACATTTTTTACTATTTTAATACTATTTTTTACACTTTAATTTCACTTTTTAACACTTTTTTTAGTTTTAATTTTTACACCATTATTTTCACTTTTATTTACAATTTTATTTACACTCTTATTTACACTATTTTCTTAACGCATTTATACACTTTCATTTGCACTTTTGCTTACATCACTTTTTACACCATTGTATACACTTTTATTTACACTTTTTTTAACATATTTTTACACTGTGTTTTACACTTATTTTAACCCCATTATTGTCACATTTTTTTACCTTTATTTACTCTTTTTTACATTTTTTTTACTATTTTTACACTATTATTTCTACTATTTTAATACATGTTTTACTATTTTTTATACTATTTTTTTACACTTTTTTTGCTCTTTTTAAACACTTAAATTTACGCTTACATAATCAATATTTTGTTTCTTTTGTAACACTCTTTTAACTATTATTTACACTATTACTTACACTCTATTTCTCACTCCTTTTAACACTTTTCTTTACACTTTTTTAACACTTTAAATTGCACTTTTTTTCACATTTATGTACACCCTTTTTTACACTCTTAATTACACTTCCATTTTTACGCATTTATACTAATTTGTTAAAACTCTTATTTACACCATTGTTAACAACTTTATATACACTTTCATTTACTCATTTACTAACAGTTTTTTTACACTTTTATTTATAGTCACTATTATAATCACTTTTTTAATCTTTTTTACAATGTTTTTTACACTTTATTTACACTTTTTTTTTCCACTTTGTTAACACATTTATTAACCCTTTTTTATACTATGTTTTACACTTTTTTTGCTCTGTTTAAACACTTTTATTATTGCTATTTTTTACACCCTTTTTTTTCAAGTCGTTTTACCCTTTTGTCTACACTCTTGTTTACACTATTTTCTAAACGCATTTTTACACTTTTATTTGCACTTTTGTTTACATCAATTTTTACACCATTATTTACACTTTTTTCAACATATTTTTACACTGTATTTTACACTTATTTTAACATTAGTTTCGTCACTTTTTATACCTTTTTTACTCTTATTTACACTGTTTTTTAAACTTTTTTTACACTGTTATTTCCACTTTTTTAATACATTTTTTACTTTTTTTATACTATTTTTTACACTTTTTTTGCTCTCTTTTAACACTTTAATTTACGCTGAAATTTACAATATTATTTTCTCTTTCGTTACACTATTTTTTAAACTATTTTTTACACTATTACTTACACTCTAGTTCACACTCCTTTTTACACTTTTCTTTACACTTTTTTAACACTTAAAATTGCACTTTTTTACACATTTATAAACACCCTTATTTTGCACTCTTAATTACACTTCAATTTTTACGCATTTATACTAATTTGTTAAAACTATTATTTACACCATTATTTACAACATTATATACACTTTCATTTACTCATTTACTAACACTTTTTTTACACTTTTATTTATAGTCACTATTATAATCACTTTTTTACCCTTTTTTACAATGTTATTTACACTTTTTTAACACTTTTATTAACACTCTTGTTTACACTATTTTCTAAACGCATTTATACACTTTTATTTGCAATTTTTTTACATTTAATTTTTACACCATAATATTCACTTTTTTTACGCTTTTTTCAACATATTTTTACACTGTATTTTACACTCATTTTAACATTATTTTCGTCACTTTTTATACCTTTTTTACTCTTTTTTACACTGTTTTTTAAACTTTTTTTACACTATTATTTCCACTTTTTTAATACATTTTTTACTATTTTTTATACTATTTTTTACACTTTTTTTGCTCTCTTTTAACACTTTAATTTACGCTGAAATTTACAATATTATTTTCTCTTTTGTTACACTTTTTTTTAATCTATTTTTTACACTATTACTTACACTCTAGTTCACACTCCTTTTTACACTTTTCTTTAAACTTTTTTAACACTTTAAATTGCACTTATTTACGCATTTTTTTACACTCTTTTTTACACTCTTAATTACACTTCAATTTTTACGCATTTATACTAATTTTTTAAAACTATTATTTACACCATTATTTACAACATTTTATACACTTTCATTTACTCATTTACTAACACTATTTTCACACTTTTATTTATAGTCACTATTATAATCACTTTTTTACCCTTTTTTACAATGTTATTTACACTTTTTTTACACTTTTATTTCCACTTTGTTAACACATTTATTAAACCTTTTTTATACTATTTTATACACTCGTTTTGCTCCGTTTTAACACTTTTTTAAATTGCTATAATTTTCGCCATTATTTTCGCTATTATTTACACTTTTAATTACACTCTTTTTTACACTATTTTCTACATGCATTTATACACTTTTATTTTCACTTTTATTTACATCATTTTTTACACCATTATTTACACTTATATTTACACTTATTTCAAGATATCTGTACACATTTTTTACACTTCTTTAAACACTCATTTACTCACTTTTTTTCACTTTTTATATTTTTTTTGCCTATTTTTTTCACTGTTTTTTAATCATTATTACACTATTATTTCCAATTTTTCAATACATTTTTTACAATTTAAAACTATTTTTTACACTTTAATTTCACTTTTTTAAAACTTTTTTTAGTTTTAATTTTTACACCATTATTTTCACTTTTATTTACAATTTTATTTACACTCTTATTTACACTATTTTCTTAACGCATTTATACACTTTCATTTGCACTTTTGTTTACATCACTTTTTACACCATTGTAGACACTTTTATTTACACTTTTTTTAACATATTTTTACACTGTATTTTACACTTATTTTAACCCCATTATTGTCACATTTTTTTACCTTTTTTTACTCTTTTTTACACTCTTATTTTAACTATTTTTACACTATTATTTCTACTTTTTTAATACATGTTTTACTATTTTTTTATACTATTTTTTTACACTTTTTTTGCTCTTTTTAAACACTTTAATTTACGCTTACATTAACAATATTTTGTTTCTTTTGTAACACTCTTTTAACTATTATTTACACTATTACTTACACTCTATTTCACACTCCTTTTAACACTTTTCTTTACACTTTTTTAACACTTTAAATTGCACTTTTTTTCACATTTATGTACACCCTTTTTTACACTCTTAATTACACTTCCATTTTTACGCATTTATACTTATTTGTTAAAACTCTTATTTACACCATTGTGCACAACTTTATATACACTTTCATTTACTCATTTACTAACAGTTTTTTTACACTTTTATTTATAGTCACTATTATAATCACTTTTTTTTGTCTTTTTTACAATGTTTTTTACACTATATTTACACTTTTTTTTCCACTTTGTTAACACATTTATTAACCCTTTTTTATACTATGTTTTACACTTTTTTTGCTCTGTTTAAACACTTTTATTATTGCTATTTTTTACACCCTTTTTTTCAAGTCGTTTTACCCTTTTGTTTACACTCTTGTTTACACTATTTTCTAAACGCATTTTTACACTTTTATTTGCACTTTTGTTTACATCAATTTTTACACCATTATTTACACTTTTTTACACTTTTTTCAACATATTTTTACACTGTATTTTACACTCATTTTAACATTATTTTTTGCGTCCCCCATAGATGCAGCAAGCTCTTCCAGATTAGTATCACGGCTATGGAATCCCAATGTCTGCATTTGTACAAGTTCGGATGCATAAAGATGTTCTTGAGTTTGGTTTGGTTGTTGATTTGTCGGCTGATGTTGCTGGAGATGAAGACGATCTAATGGTTGAAACAACGAAGCAGTATAATCTTGATTTGAGTATTGTAAATTTTGAAATACTGTTGTTGCATAAGCTGTTTGTCTATTGCTTGGTGATCGAAAAGAATCCACATCAGATGAAGTAGGTTGACTATTCATTTGATTATCGACTAGACCGCTTATATTTGAAGATATCAACTGTGAATATACTTGTGGGGATGTGTCCCTAAGACGAATTAGATTCTTTAGAATTTGTACAATCGTCCTCAATGCTCGAGTATTTGTGCATAGAGCACAAATTTCAGGTATTGGCCACTGACTCATAAACTCATGAATTACACGATGTACTTGTTCTCTTTGTCCTTCGTCCTGTATAAATTCATATGTACGCAGCAGATTAAGAAGAATCTTAAGCAGATTAAGTAGAGTACCAGGATCGCAAAGAGAATTATTCATATTTGGGTTAAAACTGGATGCCCGCAACATGTCGAATAACATGAGAGGATTTTCAGCATCGACTACTAATAATTGTTGAGGGTTCATCGTAGAATACCGATTAGTGTTTTCGCTTGACGTAGATTGCAAAGGCGACTCTAAACGGTTTGAATTAGATACATATGAACTAGACGAATCGATTTGAAATGTAGTATTCTGAGATGCCACCGGGTTTGGCAAGAGGTTTGTATTTTCAGTTCCTAATTGACTAGTGTTAGCTGTACCAGATGAACTAGAATAAGTATTCAGAGGGTTATCGCCAAACTGCTCATGTGCCACATTAAGCATTGGTTCTTGAAAATCGCGATAAATTCTCTGTCGAACTTTATATCCGCTCGGTAATCTCTCAAGGTTAATCAGGGCTCTGTCATGGTTTCTCGTAATTTCCTGTATAGTTGTAGGAATACGAATCATTTCCATTGTTTGACACATTAAATCCGGATTGTTAACGAATTGTGAAACCTCGTGGTTCTGCTCCCTCACTCTTTGCATTTGTGGATTGTTAAGCTTAATTGAACTAAGCAATGCAGGATTACTCATAAGTCTTTGAGCCAAATTATTACTTAGAAGGTTTTGAACTGCATGTGGATTTGTCTGAATAGTGCCAAAAATATTTTGTAGTATTTCAGTACAATTTGAATTTCCAAATGAAAGGTACAAAAATAGTGCAAGTGTTAATCTGGATAATGTTGCAGTTCCATAGGTATGTTGATCAATATTCGGTTGAAGCGATATCAACCCCTCCTTAATTGTTGGTGATTGCTGAAGTGACAAAGAAGCATTATTTGATTGTTTAGATGTTGAGTGATATGCCGAAGGGTAAAATAGTGAAAATAATAGTGTATATATAAGTAAACAAAAGTGTAAAAAAAGTGTTAGTAAAAGATTAAATTAAAGTGTAAATTATGTTGTAAATAATGTTGTAAATAATAGTTTTAACAAAAAAGTATAAAGGCGTAAAAATGGAAGTGTAATAAAGAGTGAAAAAAGAGTGTAAATAAATGCGTAAAAAGTGCAATTTTAAGTGTTAAAAAGTGTCAAGAAAAGTGTAATAAGGAGTGTGAACTAGAGTGTAAGTAATAGTGTAAAAAAAGTTTAAAAAATAGTGTAACGAAAGAGAAAATAATATTGTAAATTTTAGCGTTAATTAATGTGTTTTAAAAGAGCAAAAAAGTGTAAAAAATAGTATAAAAAAAAGTAAAAAATGTATTAAAAAAGTGGAAATAATAGTGTAAAAAAGAGTAAAAAAAGGTATTAAAAGTGACGAAAATGGTGTTAAAATGAGTGTATAATACAGTGTAAAAATATGTTGAAAAAGTGTAAATAAAAGTGTAAATAATGGTGTAAAAATTGGTGTAAACAAAAGTGCAAAAAAAAAGTGTAAAAATGCATTAAGAAAATAGTGTAAATAAGAGTGTAAAAAAAAGTGTAAATAAAAGTAAAAATAATGGTGTAAAAAATAGCACTAATAAAAGGGTTAAAAAAGAGCAAATAAAAGTGTAAAAAATAGTATAAAAAAATTGTGAAAAATGTATTAAAAATTGAAGGTAAGAGTGTAATAATAGTTAAAAAAACAGTGTAAAAAAAGGTATAAAAAGCAAAAAAAATAGTGTTTTAAGAAGTGTTTAAAGAAGTGTAAAAATGTGTAAAAATATCTTTAAAAAAGTGTAAATAAAAGTGAAAATAATGGTGTAAAAAATAATGTAAACAAAAGTGCAAATAAAAGTGTAAAAATGCGTTTAGATAATAGTGTAAAAAAGAGTGTAAATAAAAGTGTAAAAAATGTAAAAAAATGGTGTAAAAATAACACTAATAAAAGTGTTAAAAAAGAGCAAATAAAAGTGTAAAAAATAGTATAAAAAAATTGTGAAAAATGTATTAAAAAATTGAAAATAATAGTGTAAAAATAGTTAAAAAAACAGTGTAAATAATGGTATAAAAAGCAAAAAAAAAATAGTGTTTTTTTATAAGTGTTTAAAGAAGTGTAAAAATGTGTAAAAATATCTTAAAAAAAGTGTAAATAATAGTGTGAAAATTGATGTAAACAAAAGTGCAAATAAAAGTGTAAAAATGCGTTTAGAAAATAGTGTAAAAAAGAGTGTAAGTAAAAGTGTAAAAAAAGTGAAAATAATGGTGTAAAAAATAGGAATAATAAAAGTGTAAAAAAGAACAAATAAAAGTGTAAACAAGAAAAAATAAAAGTGTAAAAATTGTATAAAAATAGTAAAAAATGTATTAAAAAGTTGAAAATAATAGTGTAATAATGGTTAAAAAAAAGTGTAAAAAAAGGAAAAATAGGATATAAATTGAAAATAATAGTGTTAATGAGTGTTTAAAGAAGTGTAAAAAATGTGTAAAAATATCTTGAAAAAAGTGTAAATAAAAGTGAAAATAATGGTGTAAAAAATAATGTAAATAAAAGTGCAAATAAAAGTGTGTAAATGCATGTAGAAAATAGTGCAAATAAAAGTGTAATTAAAAGTGTAAATTATGGTGAAAATAATGGCGTAAATAAAAGCAAAAAAGAGTTAAAACAGAGCGAATAAAAGTGTAAAAAATAGTAAAAAATAAGGTGTATAAATGTGTAAACAAAGTGGAAATAAAAGTGTAAATATTGTGGTAAAAACATTGTAAAATATAGGGTAAAAAAGTTGAAATAATAGTGTCAAAAAAGTATAAATAAAAGTTGAAAAAATGTTAGTAAAAGAGTAAATGAAAGTGTAAATAATGTTGTTAATAAAGGTGTGAATAATAGTTTTAACAAATTAGTATAAATGCGTAAAAATGGAAGTGTAATAAAGAGTGTAAAAAAGAGTGTAAATAAATGTGTAAAAAAGTGCAATTTAAAGTGCTAAAAAGTGTAAAGAAAAGTGTAAAAAGGAGTGTGAACTAGAGTGTAAGAAATAGTTTAAAAAATCGTTTTACGAAAGAGATTAATAATATTGTAAATTTAAGCGTTAATTAAAGTGTTAAAAAAAACAAAAAAAGTGTAAAAAATAGTATAAAAAAATAGTAAAAAATGTATTAAAAAAGTGGAAATAATAGTGTAAAAATAGTTTAAAAGACAGTGTAAAAAAGAGTAAAAAAAGGTATAAAAAGTGACGAAAATGGTGTTAAAATGAGTGTATAATACAGTGTAAAAATATGTTGAAAAAAGTGTAAATAAAAGTGTAAATAATGGTGTAAAAATTGGTGTAAACAAAAGCGCAAAAAAAGTGTAAAAATGCATTAAGAAAAAAGTGTAAATAAGAGTGTAAATAAAAGTGTAAATAAAAGTAAAAATAATGGTGTAAAAAATAGCACTAATAAAAGTGTTGAAAAAGAGCAAATAAAAGTGTAAAAAATAGTATAAAAATAGTAACAAATATATTAAAAAATTGAAAATAATAGTGTAACAATGGTTAAAAAAAAGTGTAAAAAAAGGGCAAAAATAAGGTATAAAAAGTGAAAATAATAGTGTTTAAAAAAGTGTAAAAAATATATAAAAACATCTTAAAAAAAGTGAAAAAAAGTGTTAATAATGGTGTAAAAAATGATGTAAATAAAAGTGCAAATAAAAGTGTATAAATGCATGTATAGAAAAGTGTAAATAGGAGTGTAATAAAAAGGGTAAATTATAGTGAAAATAATGGCGTAAATAATAGCATAAAAAAGTGTTAAAACAGTGCAAATAAAAGTGTAAAAAAAGTATAAAATAAGGTTAATAAATGTGTAAACAAAGTGGAAATAAAAGTGTTAATATTGTGTAAATAACATTGTGAAAATAGGGTAAAATAGTGAAAATAATAGTGTATATATAAGTAAACAAAAGTGTAAAAAAAGTGTTAGTAAAAGATTAAATTAAAGTGTCAATAATGGTGTAAATAATAGTTTTAACAAATAAGTATAAAGGCGTAAAAATGGAAGTGTAATTAAGAGTGTAAAAAAGAGTGTAAATAAATGTGTAAAAAGTGCAATTTAAAGTGTTAAAAAAGTGTAAAAAAAGTGTAAAAAGGAGTGTGAACTAGAGTGTAATAAATAGTGTAAAAATAGTTTAAAAAAAGTGTAACGAAATAGAAAATAATATTGTAAATTTAAGCGTTAATTAAAGTGTTAAAAAAGAGCAAATAAAGTGTAAAAAATAGTATAAAAAAATAGTAAAAAATGTATTAAAAAAGTTGAAATAATAGTGTAATAATGGTTTAAAAAACAGTGTAAAAAAATTAAAAAAAGGTATTAAAAGTGACAAAAATGGTGTTAAAATGAGTGTAAAATACAGTGTAAAAATATGTTGAAAAAAGTGTAAATAAAAGTGTAAATAATGGTGTAAAAATTGATGTAAACAGAAGTGCAAATAAAAATGTATAAATGCGTTTAGAAAATAGTGTAAAAAAAGTGTAAATAAAAGTACAAATAATAGTGTTTAAATGAGTGTTTAAAGAAGTGTAAAAAATGTGTAAAAAGATCTTAAAAAAAGTGTAAATAAAAGTGTAAATAATTGTGTAAAAAATGATGTAAATAAAAGTGCAAATAAAAGTGTATAAATGCATGAAAAAAATAGTGTAACTATTTTCTATAAAAAAAGTTCTTTTGTAACTATTGTAATAAAAGTGTAATTAAAAGTGTTAATTTTAGTGAAAATCATGGCGTAAATAATAGCATAAAAAGTGTTAAAACAGTGCGAAAAAGGTGTAAAAAATAGTAAAAAAAAGGTTTTTAAATGTGTAAACAAAGTTAAAATAAAAGTGTAAAATATTGTGTAAAACACATTGTAAAAATAAGTATAAAATAAAAAAAATAATAGCGAATATATAAGTATAAAAAAAGTGTAAAAAAAGCGTATATAATGTTGTAAATCATGGTGTAAATAATAGTTTTAACAAATTAGTATAAATGCGTAAAAATAGAAGTGTAATTAAGAGTGTAAAAAAGAGTGTAAATAAATGTGTAAAACAGTGCAATTTAAAGTGCTAAAAAGTGTAAAGAAAAGTGTAAAAAGAAGTGTGAACTAGAGTGTAAGAAATAGTGTAAAAAATAGTTTAAAAAATCGTTTTACGAAAGAGAAAATAATATTGTAAATTTTACGTTTATTAAAGTGTTAAAAAAGAGCAAAAAAATTGTAAAAAATAGTATAAAAAAATAATAAAAATTGTATTAAAAAAGTGGAAACAATAGTGTAAAAATAGTTTAAATAATAGTGTAAAAAAAGTAAAAAAAGGTATAAAAAGTGACGAAAATAATGTTAAAATGAGTGTAAAATACAGTGTAAAAATATGTTAAAAAAGTTGTAAATAACAGTGTATATAATGGTGTAAAAATTGATGTAAACAAAAGTGCAAATAAAAGTGTATAAATGCGTGTAG
>WNNJ02003621.1:0-39320 GCA_012934845.2 Pomphorhynchus laevis | reverse complement strand
AACACCAGGCAGCACTATATATATATGTGTTTATGTCTCTTTGTGGGGAAAACATAGTGATTTATTTATGAGTACAACATTAGGTGTCCCAGGGCAGGTGTAACAACAAATTATATTTTTTTATATATTTGTACTCTTGAAAGTGTCCCTGTTAAACAGCATTTCTATAAAAAGGAATTTGGTTCATGATGCATGGTTAAACTGCAATACGCACTGTCATGCACATAGATCATGCTAAATTCTTTCTGATGATTCATATTAAGGGTATTTCTGCTTTTCGAGCTTTAAACACTGTTTAAGCGTGTGTTAAGGTGCCTATGGATGATTATTGTAGTCACGGTACTGGTTAGCTCCGTTTGAGCACAACGCGTATACTGTTGTTGAAGCTTGTCGTCACACATAGGATGACTGGGCATATGCAGCGACTTTGAATATCGCGAGAATAATTCGGTTCTATTCTTTAGTCTGATAAATCAAATCAGCTAGCTGAGTCTACGTATTAAATATAATTATCAAATAAACAAAACATAATAATGATAAATCAAAATTTAATAATTAAATAAAAAAATAAATAATTGTAAAAGGATTTTTTATAATCTATATCAAGTTAAAATAACAAATTGAAATTTAAAATAAAAGTCATTTTTTAATAGACTAATAAATAACATACGTTGTATCATAATAAGGATTAGAGGTCATCAGGAGGAACTGCTATGCTATAAGGTTTCGACCCCTAACTCCTCGACCCAACAAAGTAGCGAGGCCAGATACGTGCTAAGGACGTATTTTCGATGATGAAATTTGATTATATAGTATCTTATTATAATACAAAGTATATTATTCATTATCCATCAATACAAATTATCCGCTAATGATTTTAAATTTATTTTTAATATTATTGTGTTGATTTATATATTTTACTATTTTCTGCTTTATGTTATTTTTATAGTAACCTAGTTTAAAATATGTATCTATTAAATTATTTAAATGATTTTGAAGAAAGCCGATATCATTACATATTGTTGCAATTCTTAAAATTTCATTATTTAATGTATTATATTTTATATTATATGGTATGCATGAATGCTCATGCAAAAATATTTCTTGTAAATTTAAATATGTCATCTTTACGATATAAATTAATAGTAGTTTTAGTTAATGTTAATTTAATGTTCATATCTAGATATACACCTTCTTTATCATTAGAGATGAAACGATAATTCTGCGCCGTGCCGAGATGCAGCTATTACAACTGTTGCTCAGCTATTATTCGCGGATTTCGAACATCTATTGTCGGCGAACAGTGGATCCCTTATTAGTAAATCAGGCCATGAAGGGCAAATGCCAAAAACTAAGCAGGGTTCAACACAGAAAAACATCAACCCTGGAGCTCATACACAATAATTAGTACCCGAACTGACGGGTTCCACGTGAACCACAGCGGAATCCTCTCGCCGATTCGCGAACAGCACTGGAACAGAAAGAATAAAACGTCGTCAACTTGAGCGCTCAACAACTGGCACAGTCACAGATGGAAGTTCTGGACCTGGTATTGAACTATGCCATCACCCGCGCAGAGTTTGACCGCCATGTGCTAGTCATTAATGTCAAGAAGGTTGCAACAACCTTTGAAGACGAAAACCGCAACGCAGTCACGACGAATACTCTGGGCCGACAACTATTCGAGAAGTACGTCACGAAGAAATGCTGTGATACAGGCCCGATCAACATTAATAAGCAAAATCTAAAGGCACTCAGCATAATCCGGGTGGTGAGTTTGTTGTATGGTCGAGCAGTGAATACATCGCCGAGGCAATGCGACATCTCAGCCAGGAGGCTTACCAGACTTCGACGATTGACGATTTGGAGCAGGAAACTGCAGCAGTGAGAGAGCTTTTGGAAAAGCACTCAAGCCTTAGAGCTGTCGATGCTGAGTTGATCACGCGATTAGTTATGCCGCATCCCAGGCCCGGCTGTTTTTACATGCCCCCGAAGACACATAAGCTCAAACAACCATGTCCGGGAAGAACAATAGTCAGTTGTAACGGGAGAGCGACTGAGAAGCTGAGTCGATACATTGACGAACTTGTAAAGCCTCTATTGAATGGGGTTCCAGCTCATCTGACCAGTACTACAGATTTCTTAACGAAATTCGACTCTATCAGGAGAAACTTGACAGGGGACCAGTCCTTGGTAACAATGGACGTGTCTTCACTGTATACGTGATAGACCACACAGCCGGAGTCTCTACATTGCGTGAAATGATGGAAAATGCTGGATGGAGTGTGAAGAAAATAAACTTCATTACAGAAGCAGCAACTGTAATACTGAAGAATAATGCCTTCCAGTTTAACGGCGACCTCTATAAGCAATTGAACGGTACCGTAATGGGAACGGTGATGGCCCCGACCTACGCAATCATCTATATGCATCACTATGAATGTAACATACTAAGAAGGCTAACCACACCGCCGCCTATATATGTGAGGAATATCGATGATATCTTTACAATCTTTCCGACCGCCGAGATGGACATACTTAAAGACGCCTTCACTACAGCAGGATTCCTTGAGTTCGACATCCACTCAGGACAAAGTGCTATCTTTCTGGATCTTGAGATATACAGAAACAAACGGGGGCGGATCGAGACGGAAATCTACAGAAAGAAGACTTTCGTGCCGACCTACCTTCATGCTCGAAGCAACCACTTGAAGTCCATGAAATTAAATATGATTAAGAACGAGGCACGTCAAATTGTTTGACTCTGCAGCGATCACAGAGCACGGATCAAACATCTTGACATGCTCGCAGGAGCATTGATAAAGTGTGGCTACCAGAGACGCCTAGTCTTTACACTGATTAAGGGTTGTTTGATTTCCCAGGAAGGGCGCGCATCGAAAGATGTCCCTAGGGCACTGGTGATTACTGACTATTGTCCCACACTGAGGTACTTCGACACCGACGTGAGGAGGTTGACACAAACGGTGAATAGCCAGACAGGTTCTAAGATAAAAGGCACAAAGGTCAATTACCGGTCTAAGCGCACGATTAAATCAGCGCTGGTGCGAAGCGATCTAAATGCACGAGGTAAGCAAGATCATTCGACAATCAGGTGTGAGGACAAGAGGTGTAAGTGCTGCCCTGCCATCAATGTAAACAGTGAGATTATAGGAAGTGCAACAAAGCAGCACTACAAGATCAAACAAAATGTATCCTGCAAAACAAAGGGAGTGGTGTATTTAGGAACGTGTAAAGAGTGCCACGTACAGTACGTTGGTGAGACAAAACATGCGTAAAAGACCGTCTCAACACGAGAAGACACCACATTAAGATAGGGATGAATGCAGACGAGATAGTTTCACATGTGATTAAAGAAGGAAATGATCATGATATGAGCTACCAGATTCTCGATATCGTGGACGATGAGGAAAAACGAGGATCGGTGAAGCAAAATTGGATAGGAAAGCTCTACACCGACGAGCAGCCGGGCCTCAACGACGATAAACACATTGACACATGGCAAGATGTAGGTTAACATTTCTCGGTTTTGTTTCGTTTTTCTTTTGGCGTTTATTAATTTTTGTTCTGCGTGTAGTTCTTTAATTTGTGTTCGTGTTGTAGATAGACTGACGAAGATCCGGAAGTCGTTTCAACCATATAGGGGACTTCATCAGGTCAAATAAAAATCTACAATTACAAACAGAAGTTTACAAATTTCTGCAAAATCACAATCATGCATAGATACAACCTAAAACAACAACCTAAAATACTGTACTTAATCTCTTTCCACTTTAATTTTGGTGCGGTTGTTAAATCATTGGGAATGTCAGCCATTAGCTTGTAATCCATAATGATTCCTTATTTCTTCTGTACTTAATGTCATTCAAACTATTCTGAATAATTATATACTTAAAAAGTTCGTCGTTCACGTGATCATGGCTTAGTGTGTTGTACAGCGCCGTCTGTTATAATCATATTCTTTGTGTGTACGTCGGTTGTTTATCCTTATGCTTCACGCATTGATAATCTATCCAACGTATTGAATAGCACATAGACGGCAGGTTGCTGCATATATTATTTGTGAGAAAGTACAATTGACGTTGCTATCGATCTTTATACGATACTTACTATTTGTGAATTAGCTACGAAAACACGTTGCTGTGCCTATTATGTGGCAGGTTTTACACCTGGGTCGGTCGCAAGGTTGACAGGCGTATTGTTTCGATCTTCTTTCGTTAGCTGAATGAGATACAAGTCGTGACCTCACTAATGACTGTCTTATGGTCTTTATACTTTTAAAAAATATTATGGGAGCGGTTCATGTTACACCCACGGTGTTATAAGCCCTCTGCATGTCGCGATGTAGTGATTGTAGCGCTGGATGATATTGAAAAAAGTCACCGTTTGTAATGCCTTAGTGCTGCGTTTAAGGAGCAATTTGTTTCTTTTAAGTTTAACCGCTTTGAGAATTTCAAGATCGATTTCTAGCTTTGTATATCCCCGTTTTAGAAAATCGATTTTAATGGCTTGTATGGCTTCAGACCGTGTCGTTAGTGTGCTGGGTATTTTTATTATACTTTATATCTCATTATGTATCACTGATCTTTTCGTACTGCTCATATGAGCATTTTATCATGTAAATACATAACACTGGACTGAGGCTTCCTGAAGAGTTTTGCGTGAAAAGCTATTTGACCTTCATTTCCCTCGCTCGATCGTCACGTACAGGAAGTGAACTGATTCAGAACGATCACAGGAAATGTCATTGGTCCATCATTTATCATTGTTAAAATTGGGAAAGGCTCTCTTCGCCATCGGTCCATATTAACAGAGCATCACCAATATAACGTGACCTTGTATGTGGCTTTACTAGGGATGTCTTAATCTTATCAGCTTCGAACATTCCCATGTACAAAATCACATATGTAGGTGCTAAGAGAGTATCCATTGCAGTGCCTTTGGACTGTGTGTACATTTTTTTGTCATATTCCAGTACATTGTTACTTAGGATTTGATCGTTATCCTTTACGAAAAAATCTGTTCTGAGCTTGTTTGTCAATGTGTAGCCCCACGAATTGCATTTAATCCCTCATCATGGGGTATAAAAATCAAAAAAATCTAAGAGATAAAGATATGCAATGAGCCACTGACGAAGCCGTAACGCGGCGAAAGCTTTGGCAATATATATAATAACTAATTCAGCATTTGATCTGATAACCTTTTGCATTTTGATTACCCAATTATTTCGATTTCTAGGTATTTCCACTCCAGCTGTCAATTCTTTCGATATATTCGATCTGTAATTGATTCCGTGTCAACGAAGAGTACAGTTTGAAAGTTTGCTTACCCATGACATTAATACTTTTTGATCTCAACGAGTCATCCTGCATTGCTTTAAAACAACAAATGCACGTTTGGCGAATGCTCTGAATAAGATCTAGCCTACCAAATTCTTGTAGACAGAGGCTGTAATTTAGTCCCAACGATAGTACATATTTCTCCTCTCTCGATATTTCAAAGTTCGATAGGTTCACAATAAATTCGTCATTTATTAAATCTGTCGAATTAAAGGTGTTTGCCACGCTTGCCCGTACATTATAAATAACGGTTAGGGTGATGCTGAGTTATGGACAATTCAGCAGTTGGAACATTTCTCTTTGTTAAGCGTAATAACTTGTTCATTTTATTCTCATGAGTTTTTGATATAGTTCAGCATCATGGTTTGGAGAATGGTTTGGAAAAAGTCTAGCATCATAGCTTGGAAAAAGTTAATATATGATCATATCCATGACGAATCCTGACCGGTAGCTTCAATCAACTTTTTTATTATATATATTATAGACAAAAGACCGACAAAAGATCAAAAATGTAACCGACAAAAAACAAATATAGATTTATTCGATTTCCTGAAAATAATAGATAACGCTATTGCAAAATTAAACACAATATATTTTTTGTCAGATTACATTATTTCAATTTTAGTAAAATCCAGAGTTTTGGTTTTAATATTTCTAGATTATTATTGACTCTTACCTGACTTAATATATAAAAAATACCAAAATTGTTATAAGTTTGTATTTTATTCAGATACGACTGAATATATACAGTCGGTTCTTAATATACAAAAAATATACAAAAATATTTATGACAGTTAATTAACAACAAATTAATTAATGAATTAATAAATCAGTTAATTAATTATTGTTTTGTCGTCTTTAATAAATAAATGATATATACACATGAACTTCACTTTTCATTGTTTCCAAATCTCCTACGATGCAAATTATCTCTGGTCGCTTCATTGGGTAACGAAATTTTATTGACGAACGTTCCGGGCCATGAACTGCAAGCCGTTAAAGACATATACGACAGATGTTCTAGTGATCATCAGGCATTTACTTTCTGCTTATATAATAAGCCAAAAGTAATTAATTGCTTTAAGAGTTAAATTTTTAACACCTAATTATCTGATAATTAATATTATTAAATAATTAGAAATCAATTATACAAAAATTAATATTAATCATTTTTAATTAATATTAATAATCAAATATATGTCCTTACATTTTTGTACTGCAATAATACATATATAGATATAATATTGAATGAATTTCAGTTAAATATATTGCATACACAATACCTCCTCCAATAGCGTCGCATTTAAGAATCGAATTAACAAATAAAGGGATCATCGTCAAAGATTCTGGCAATACCAATAATGATGAACTGCTTGCGTTTGGACTATGATTTCGGTAACATGAAAGAATCATTGCTAGCTGATTAATAACGTTTGATCGAATTTGAGTAATATTTGATATGTAGGTGGAACGAGCAGCTGCATTAAAATAAAATCATTGAATACATAAAAAGATAACAAAATTTTGCTAGCTTACCGACTTTTAGAATGTAGGCGACAATTGCCTCTGTGTGTGTATTTTGATACATATCCAGCATATTTGATGAACTGGGTAATTGAATATTATGCACGCGAATAATACGACGACCTCCAATCGACGTGAATAGCAAAGCAATCTAACATTTTGTGATTAATAAATATCGCAAGTAATAAAATATCTGATAAGCGACATACTGCAAGTATATATACATATATATAATTTTTGTTACACCTGCCCTGGGACACTCACTAGTGTACTCATAAATATATCACTATGTTTTCCTCATGAAGAGGCATAAACACCAGGCAGCATTCTATATATCCTCATCAGACTAAGAAATAGAACCGAATTATTCTTGCATTATTCAAAGTCGCTACGTATGCCCAGTCATCCTATGTGTGACGACAAACTTCACAACGGTATACGCGTTTCGCTCTAACGGAGCTCATCAGTACCGTGACTTCTATAATCAACTATAGGCACCTTAACACACGCTTAAACAGTGTTTAAAGCTCGAAAAACAGAACTACCCTTAATCTGAATCACCGGAGGGAATTTAGCATAATCACTGTGCATGGCAGTGACTATTACAGTTTAACCATGCATCAGGCACTAAATTCTTTTTAATAGAAATGCTGCCTGGTGTTTATGCCTCTTCATGAGGAAAACATAGTGGTATATTTATGAGTACACCAGTGAGTGTCCCAGGGCAGGTGTAACAACAAATTATATTTTATATATTTGCACACTTTTAAGTGTCCCTGTTAAACAGCATTTCTATTAAAAAGAATTTAGTGCCTGATGCATGGTTAAACTGTAATAGTCACTGCCATGCACAGTGATTATGCTAAATTCCCTCCGGGAATTTAGCATATAAATTTAGCATATAATTTAGCATATATATAGTTTTAATTTGATATATATCAAATTATATATAAGTGGTAAGCTACAGAAGCGGATCGAGGTTGGATCGTTTTTGTAACGATGCAAATAAATAATACCTTTGTTGTCTAGAAGAACAAACTCGAACGAGAAAACTATTATTATTATTTTTATATCAAAGTTTTCGGGCTACTGCTCTTATTCAGAGTTGCAGTTTCTTCTTCAGTGTTGCAGTATATATAATATTCCATGCGCAATATGTTTTAAATTACATATGATTTCTAGAAAATAAAAGATTATTTGTTTTAAATAGTTGATAATTATCCATAATTGATAAAGAATTATTGAATCTGGATCAAAGAAAAAAGGAAATTATTTTTGATATTTTTATATTAAAAATAATATATATAGCATCTTCAGAAAATGGTAATTTGGTAATTTTTTGAAGATCCTAGCAGAGGTTAGTGAAATATCATATAAAAGTTTGGTCCTTTTTTTGATCCAGCTTCAATAACTCTTTAGATGATTTGTTGTTATAAAGACAGATAATTACTAAACATAACTGATCCACATTTTTAAATTTAAAATTTCGGAGCCCGATTTCTGAACGTACAATTCGTTCATCAAATGAACAATATGTCCATTTCGTTTCTGATGATGCGGCAGCAACTAGCGAAATATGAAAATAAATTAGTGTTTTATGATCCTGCTCTTAAATTCCAAAGATATAATTACACCATAGTGAACCGCTGCATCGATTCACTGTAATTGTGTTACTTGATTGAACAAAACAGCTACTATTGATTGAACAAAAAGCAGAAATTCTGTTTAAACTACATTCATGTGCCATCTAATCATATGCTTAAGTATAATAAATTATTCACACGAGAAAAGTTCATTTTATAAATTTTACAACGTTTCGATCATAACAGTGACCCTTTTGAAAATAGTACTTGCTTACAAAAAAACGAAAATTGTTTTATATCCCATGTGCTCGGGAAAATACAAAGAAATTTTCTTAGTTCATACTATCGATAGAAATTATTACATTATAGTTCGATTTATTACTATTCATCCTTTCTCATCTGCTATTGATGTGCATTGACTCAAGTATTAAACGTCTATGGCTATTTGGTTATTTTGTAAGTATTCTGACATCGTCGAACTCAATATGGTGTCTTTTATTGAAAGAATGCGTCAAAATAGCAGATGACATGTCCCCGCTTCATAGAGCATTACGATATTCATTTATACTAAAGTTTAATAGTCGTTTTGTCTATTAAAATATGTGATGCAGCCCACTAGGCTGCATCACATTTTTTACATTTTATCTGATATACAAAACCAAAAGTTTGCTGATTTATATGTTTCCATTTGAACGTTGTAAAATTTATAAAAATAACTTTTATAGTGTCGATAATTTATTATGCCTAAGCATAAAATAAGCAGAAATATTTTACCTTATTATCATAAGAACTAACAAGGGGGCAGCAAACAAAATATCAATAAAAATATTTTCGAGATAACAACTGATTTTTACTGATTATAAGTATTAACAAACATTCAAATCAATGCAAGAACTTAACAGTAACTTGATACATGGTCCAAAATATAAAATAAAGCGATTAAATAAGAATATAATAATTGATGTTGCACTGGCGAACGGCTCTCTTAGTGGCATTATGTAAGGTCGATGCTGTGTTTGGTATTAATAATCGTTTATCACTCGGATAGCAATTTATAAGAAACACTCATTTAGAAATAGTAGGAAAGGGAGGGGTTGAAGAGTGAAGAGTTTTCGAAGTAAAAATTTCCTTAAAATAAATCAGTTCAACTCAGTTCAAGTAGTCACCTTCAAAATTAATTCTGCATGAGTAGTAGTAATTCTGCATGAGTAAGGAGTTTCTTACTGCAGAGTTATGATTTAAATGTGGGTTATCAACGTTTAAAAATGATCATTTGAATCTTGCTAAAATACAACAAGTCTAAAACGAAGCAGTGAAGTATTGTATATTTCCATTTATCATGCTAACCATGCTAATATGGATTAAAATTCGCACATATTTGCTAGTAGCTATATAATGTCGCTAGAAAATCCAGAGGGGAAACATTATTATCAAATGGTTAATAGACTAGCAACTTGTCGAGAAATTCGTAACTAGCATAACCGCGGATATCTGCGATTTACCAAGAGTTTAACATTTATACCATTGTCCATTGATACATTCGATGTGTTCATTTATTGTTCACGGCGTATAAACATCAAGAAACATGAGAATGTTAATCACGAATTTTCAACTATTTCAATAGTCCATTTCAAGTGATACAATTAGTATGAAAGTATAAAGTAATATATAATTTATACCAGTAATATTGATGTCTTTTAACTATACTATGAATGAATTCAAACAGTTGTACAACACAAAAACAATGAATTTTGTGATAAATAATAAGGCGATGTGATCGGGAAATGTTGTACAAGCAGACATTATGTTGTAACTTAAAAATAAAAAAGCATAGAAATCACACAGTTCTTGTCTTACAATTTAAAAGATCATTTATAGGAAATGCGAATGTACAATTTAAATACGTTGAATTGAGTTGTTAGTGCTTCAACTTAAACTAAGTCTTGTAGATTCAACACGCATAAATGAAATTAAACGAAATAAAGTTTAGTACCACAAGGTTATATCTAAATGATATGAAACAGTTGAAAATGTGTCTTAAACTCTGAAATTCAAAGAAAAGCTCTTATGAATAAAAATATAAAATAAATTATTAGCTCAGTTTGTGAAACGCAAAATAACAAAGTCAAAACATCAGACCAACAAAAATGTAGGCAAATAATTGTTCGAACATAATTGTACATGCTAAGATAATCAGAGTTTACATTCTCGAAAGTATATGAAGGTTATAAGGTTATAACCTTATAAGGTTATGTAAAGTGTATGAAGGCTAACTATCGTGATGTAAATGTCTTTATTATATATACTCAGCTACATATAATTGATTACACAAAATATATAGCTTTAATTACGTATAAAGTATAAAGTAATATATAATTGATTAATTTATAGCAATTACTTAGCAGACATAGTTTAACATTTATAGAGGTGTTTTTATTGACCAAACGCTAATGCATGATCAATGCAAATGCGATTACTTACTGAGAATGAACATTATAAACATTATGCTCTTACTGTGATTGTGTTGTATTAAAAAACTACAAAGACGTATCAAACAAATGTTACTATCAGCAAGCACACCCTTACAAAATGTGACCTGTAGAATTGAATGAGTATCGTTACACAATTTCGTGAGAATAAGAAGAGTTTGGTTGTTTAGAAGGCGTAACTCTAAGCAGAACACAATGTAAATGAGTGAAATTATTCGTGAACAGTAGTAGCTGATAATCTACTATCAGCAGAGTTAAGCAAAGTTTCATCATTAACGTTAAACACGCATTTGCCAGTTCAATAATTTAAAACCAAATGCGAAATTATATTTATAACTTATATCCTTAATTATGCCTATCTATAAAAGCAGAATTAAAACAAAAATTTGTAAAAACTGAAAAATGAATCGTACAAAATAATCCTGTATAATTTTGTACCTGAAAATAGACCATGGAATTTTCTGCGATTTTATCATCGTAACTGAACTCAACACAAACTGTTTTATCACAGTCTATAGCTCCGAATTCCATATCGGTAACGTTGTTCATGTGAAATGAACCGATAAAGTCTGTGGCACGTATACCTAAACGAAATAGTCATTAATTTGATACACACTGAAATTAGCGTCGCAATAAATACGTACCATTACTCGAACGAACACGCATTACAGCATTGAAAGCAGTGGTTCTCGCTACAGTATATCTGAGATCAGCCAAAAATCTATCCCCATCAGAATTTACCTACAATAGCATATGTCCACATCAAAACGAGAATACACTTAAAATCTTTATTGTACAGAATATCGATACTGTTGGAACAAAGAGAAAATCTATTACTAATATTGTCATATATGTTTGTGGCTGCAAACAAAATCTTCAAATACATTAATTTCTCCAGAGAACAAATTTTCATCGTCTTTTTATTTAAAAAAAAATTATACATTTTAAAGAACTATGATATTTAATACAATTCTTTGTATTTTCTTAAAACAATATGGTGAAATATAGAAATATAATTAATCTTTCTTGTTCATGAACTATTGCTAAAAACGAATATTTGTATCATAATATGTTGTAAAAACGCTTTATTATGATACACTACAGAAACAAGGCTGATTGTAATTACTAAAATGAAAACGCCACATGTAGAAAATGACGATTTTGGTTTATATACAATTACTACAATCTAAATCTTATAATCCTACAATCTTTGGTATTATAGACAAAATTAGAAGAAAAATAAATTTGAACCAAATAAATTACGAAAAGTATCATAAAACTAAATTGGTGAAGAGCGAAGATAATTTCACATTAAATTTAATTTCGGTTTCTATAAACACACAACTTAGTAATTAGAATAAGATAATTATCAAAGAAAAGAAGAAATTATTATTTGTTAATATTTCGCTAACTTCTGTTAGCATCTTCTGATGCTAACAGAAAATGCTTCTGTTAACATCTTTTAAAGATGATGCCAATAGATGTTAACGAAATATCAAAAAATATTATTAATTTCTTCTTCTATTTGATCCAGCTCCAAAAAAATATTTATCAATAATGTGGATCATATTAGCAACTATTTAAAATTAGAAAAAAATCATTTAAAAAAATTAAATGATTTTAAATAGTTGATACTGATCTCCTATTATTAATAAATAATTATTGGAGCTGAATCAAAGAAAAGAGAAATTATTTTTGATGATATTTTGCTAACTATACTGTTAGCATCTTCAGAAAATTACCTTAATTTTATCAAGATGCTAACAGAAGTAGTTAGCGAAATATCATCAAAAATAATTTCTCTTTTCTTTGATTCAGCTCCAATAATTATTAATCAAATGATTATCGGTATTATACATTCATAAATACTTGTTCTGTGTTAATTTAACTGAAGATTGTATAGTAAGTATAGACTACATGTTAGATTAGTAATAAAAATATATAAATAATCGCAATTTAGACAGATTTGGAGTTAATTCATAAAAACTTTATTGGTAAAAAATTAATTTATTTTATATATTTGGTAGGGAATATATGTATATATAATCGATATTGTGATTATCTCATTATGAACGTTGATTCAATCCTATTTATAAGTATACAGCAGTACGCTACATTTCAGAATTGATGGACCTCTTCAACTACTGATCCAATACCTACGTTTCACATTTCAGTAATTTTTATTGCTGGCTGACGATCACTTGACTCATCTGTTTTTATTGAGAATTTGATTGAATAAAAAACCTTCACTATATATTTTGCAAATATAATTGAAATCATTTCTGATTTTAAATTATATAAGTGGAGGTAGGGGAAGGTGCTACCTTCAATTTAAAAACCTACCTATTTTTCCTATTGATTACTATTATCAAACTAGTCATCTATAATTTGTTTCTTGATTTTAAGTTGATATACCTGAGCAGACGTTGATACCAATAAAATCTTGATGACTATTTTTTGTTCTGCAAGCTGATTTAATCCTATCTAAAGGCCAACAGCAATACGCTATATTTCAGTATTGTTAGACCTCATCAGCTACCGACTAATTAACTTTTAATTTGAAATCATTTATGATTTCACTTAAATTTGCAAAATGTAAGATAAAAGTCTATCATTTAATCTAATTGCTAATAAAAGCAGACGAGTTGAGTGATCATCAGCCAACATTAAAGTGACTGAAACATGAAACGTAGATTTATGATCAATGGCTGATGAGGCCACCCAATACTGAAATGTACCGTATTGCCGTTGGCTTATAGATAGGATTAAAGTAGCCTGCAGAATATAAAATAGTTATCAAAATTCTAAAATAAAAAATATAATTGAAAACTTCCAGCATTACAACAAATAAGTATATAAATAGAGCTTTAGAAATGAATTCTGTAGGCATAGCGATTTGCGATATATTGAGTATGATAAGATATATTTAGTCAATAAAATTGTTTTTAATCTACCGCTAACTATTTGTTAGCCGATTTTATTAATGAAAATCTTTCGTCTACAAATTTAATTGAAATCATTTCTGATTTCAAATTAAAAGTTAATTGAGTAGTAGCTGATGCGATACACAAATAATGATGTGTAGCGTACTGCTGTTGGCTTATTTTATAGCTAGGATTGTAGCAACGTGAGGAATGAAATTATCATAATTTAAATGGTAACAATCCCTGCACAGGCATTTAAACCTAAAATACCTTCAAACACTTATAATATGTTCTAATATGATCAAATTTGTACAAACAATAATAATACTCATTTAAAAGTAAGTACAACGCACAATTAAATATCAGTACTTAAAAAATGACCAAATTCAAGCAAAAGATATTTTAATAAAAAAGATAAAGAAGTTAAAAAATTTAAAGATATTCGAACAAATTCTTAAAAATCCTTTTGTCAAAAATTAGGAAATAATTTATCTAAACTATATATAGTGGGTATTTCGAGTATATAATAATTCGTAAAAAAGTACTTCTTTCCTCAATTAGAAAATCTTATATATATATATATATATATATATATATATATATATATATATATATATATATATATATATATGCAATGTGACCACATTGTCACAGCCGTTTTCGTTCCGCCCGCTCTTTGCCACATGTTGGTAGACCCAGGCTCATCAGAAGGCTAACTACCAACTCTTCGCCTTTTATAATTTGACATATCCGAGATTCGAGCTGTCGCTCTCCGTACTTGGCTTGCGCTCTTGACTGCTAGGCTACGAATACAGGATTATCATATTTCACACAGTATATGAAACATTTCATCATGATATCCCGAAACTGCATTGTCCGAGATGCTTCTCTGGCATGCTTATTACAGATTTTATAGTATGAGATCATGAAGATCGATTGAAATCGGGACTAGAAATCCTTTGATGGATTCTTATTTATGTAATGAATAGTTCTTAGGTCACAAGAGATGACTTTCGGATTGAAAATCAGCTACAGAATCCTTCTTTCATGATATCCAATTTCATACATCCTTACCACTAACGGGAACATTGCTACAGCCGTTTTCGTTTCGCACGCTTTTTTACCCATGTTGGTAGCACCAGGCTCAACAGAAGGCTGACTACCAACTCTTCGCCTTTTAAAATTTGACATGTCCGAGATTCGAGCTGTCGCGATCCGTACTTGGCTTGCGCTCTTGACTGCTAGTAAACGAATCGAGGATTACCAGATTTCACACAGTATATGAAACATTCCATCATGATATCCAGAAACTGCATTGTCCAAGATGCTTCTCTGGCATGCTTATTATAGATTTAATCGTATGAGATCATGAAGATCGATTGAAATCGGAATTGGTGATCCTTTGATGGATTCTTATTTATGTAATGAATAGTTGCAAGGTCACACGAGGTGACTTTCGGATTGAAAAACAGCTACAGAATTCGTAGCCTAGCAGTCAAGAGCGCCAGCCAAGTACGGAGAGCGACAGCTCGAATCTCGGAAGAGTCAAATTTCAAAAGGCGCAAGAGTTAGTAGTCAGCCTTCTGATGAGCCCGGGCTACCAATATGTAGCAAAAAGCGGACGAAACAAAAACGGATGTGGCAATGTGGCCGTTAGTAGTGAGGGTGTATGGAATTGGATATCATGAAGGAAGGATTCTGTAGCTGGTTTTCAATGCGAAAGTCACCTCGTGTGACCTAGCAACTATTCATTACATAAATAAGAATCCATCAAAGGATCACCAGTCCTGATTTCAATCGATCTTCATGATCTCATACGATAAAATCTATAAAAGGCATGACAGAGAAGCATCTAGGACAATGCAGTTTCGGGATATCATGATGGAAGGTTTCATATACTGTGTGAAATCTGGTAATCCTAGATTCGTAGCCTAGCAGTCAAGAGCGCAAGCCAAGTACAGAGAGCGACAGCTCGAATCTCGGATAAGTCAAATATCAATAGGCGAAGAGTTGGTAGTCAGTCTTCTGATAAGCACAGGCTACCAACATGTGGCAAAATGCGGGCGAAAAGAAAACGGCTGTGGAAATGTGGTCGTTAGTAGTCAGGGTGTATGGAATTGGATATCATGATGGAAGGATTCTGTAGCTGGTTTTCAATCCGAAAGTCACCTCGTGTGACCTAGCAACTATTCATTACATAAATAAGAATCCATCAAAGGATCACCAGTCCCGATTTCAATCGATCTTCATGATCTCATACGATAAAATCTATAAAAGGCATGCCAGAGAAGCATCTCGGACAATGCAGTTCCGGGATATCATGATGGAAGGTTTCATATACTATGTGAAATCTGGCAATCCTGGATTCGTAGCCTGGCAGTCAAGAGTGCAAGGCCAAGTACGGAGAGCGACAGCTCGAATCTCGGATAAGTCAAATTTCAAAAGGCGAAGAGTTGGTAGTCAGCCTTCTGATGAGCCCTGGGCTACCAACATGTGGCAAAAAGCGGGCGAGACGAAAACGGCTGTGGCAATGTGGCCGTTAATAGTCAGGGTGTATGGAATTAGATATCATAAAGGAAGGATTCTGTAGCTTGTTTTCAATCCGAAAGTCACCTCGTGTGACCTAGCAACTATTCATTACATAAATAAGAATCCATCAAAGGATCACTAGTCCCGATTTCAATTGATCTTCATGATCTCATACGATAAAATCTATAATAAGCATGCCAGAGAAGCATCTCGGACAATGAAGTTTCGGGATATCATGATGGAAGGTTTCATATACTGTGTGAAATCTGGTAATCCTGGATTCGTAGTCGAGCAGTCAAGAGTGCAAGCCAAGTACGGAGAGCGACAGCTCGAATCTCGGATAAGTCAAATATCAAAAGGCGAAGAGTTAAAAGTCAGCTATCTGATCAGCCCGGGGCGACCAACATGTGGCAAAATGCGGTCGAAACGAAAACGGTCGTGGCAATGTGGCCGTTAGTAGTCAGGGTGTATGGAATTGGATATCATGAAGGAAGGATTCTGTAGCTGGTTTTCAATGCGAAAGTCACCTCGTGTGACCTAGCAACTATTCACTACATAAATAAGAATCCATCAAAGGATCACCAGTCCCGATTTCAATTGATCTTCATAATCTCATACGATAAAATCTATAATAAGAATGCCAGAGAAGCACCTCGGACAATTCAGTTTCGGAATATCATGATGGAAGGTTTCATATACTGTGTGAAATCGGGTAATCCTTGATTCGTAGCCTAGCAGTCAAAAGCGCAAGCCAAGTACGGAGAGCGACAGCTCGAATCTCGGATAAGTCAAATTTCAAAAGGCGGAGAGTTGGTAGTCAGCATTCTAATAAGCCCTGGGCTACCAACATGTGGCAAAAATCGGGCGATACGAATACGGCTGTGTCAATGTGGCCGTTAGTAGTCAGGGTGTATGTAATTGGATATCATGATGGAAGGATTCTGTAGCTGGTTTTCAATCCGAAAGTCACCTCGTGTGACCTAGCAACTATTCACTACATGAATAAAAATCTATCAAAGGATCACCAATCCTGATTTCAATTGAGCTTCATGATCTCATACGATAAAATCTATAATAAGAATGCCAGAGAAGCATCTCGGACAATGCAGTTTCGGGATATCATAATGGAAGTTTTCATATACTGTGTGAAATCTGGTAATCCTTGATTCGTAGCCTAGCAGTCAAGAGCGCAAGTCAAGTACGGAGAGCGACAGCTCGAATCTCGGATAAGTCAAATTTCAAAAGGCGAAGAGTTGGTAGTCAGCATTCTGATGAGCCCAGGGCTACCAACATGTGGCAAAAAGCGGGCGAAACGAAAACGGCTGTGGCAATGTGGCCGTTAGTAGTCAGGGTGTATGGAATTGGATATCATGAAGGAAGGATTCTGTAGCTGGTTTTCAATGCGAAAGTCACCTCGTGTGACCTAGCAACTATTCATTACATAAATAAGAATCCATCAAAGGATCACCAGTCCCGATTTCAATCGATCTTCATGATCTTATACGATAAAATCTATGATAAGCATGTCAGAGAAGCATCTCGGACAATGCAGTTTCGGGATATCATGATGGAAGAGTTCATATACTGTGTAAAATCTGTTAATCCTGAATTCGTAGCCTAGCAGTCAAGAGCGCAAGCCAAGTACGGATCGCGACAGCTCGAATCTCGGATAAGTCAAATTTCAAAAGGCGAAGAGTTGGCAGTCAGTTTTCTGATGAGCCCGGGGCTATTAACATGTGGCAAATAACGGACAATACGAAAACGGCTGTGTCAATGTGGCCGTTTGTAGTCAGGGTGTATGGAATTAGATATCATAAAGGTAGAATTCTGTAGCTGGTTTTCAATCCGAAAGTCGGCTCGTGTGACATAGCAACTATTCATTACATTAAATAAGAATCCATCAAAGGATCACCAGTCCCGATTTCAATCGATCTTCATGATATCATACAATAAAATCTATAATAAGCATGCCAGAGAAGCATCTCGGACAATGTAGTTTCTGGATATCATGATGGAAGGTTTCATATACTGTGTGAAATCTGGTAATCCTGGATTCGTAGCCTAGCAGTCAAGAGCGCAAGCCAAGTACGGAGAGCGACAGCTCGAATCTCGGATAAGTCAAATTTCAAAAGGCGAAGAGTTGGTAGTCAGCCTTCTGATGAGCCCGGGGCTACCAACATGTTGCAAAAAGCGGGCGAAACGAAAACGGCTGTGGCAATGTGGCCGTTAGTAGTCAGGGTGTATGGAATTGGATATCATGAAGGAAGGATTCTGTAGCTGGTTTTTAATGCGAAAGTCACCTCGTGTGACCTAGCAACTATTCATTACATAAATAAGAATCCATCAAAGGATCACCAGTCCCGATTTCAATCGATCTTCATGATCTCATACGATAAAATCTATAAAAGGCATGCCAGAGAAGCATCTCGGACAATGCAGTTCCGGGATATCATGATGGAAGGTTTCATATACTATGTGAAATCTGGCAATCCTGGATTCGTAGCCTGGCAGTCAAGAGTGCAAGCCAAGTACGGAGAGCGACAGCTCGAATCTCGGATAAGTCAAATTTCAAAAGGCGAAGAGTTGGTAGTCAGCCTTCTGATGAGCCCGGGGCTACCAACATGTGGCAAAAAGCGGGCGAAACGAAAACGGCTGTGGCAATGTGGCTATTAATAGTCAGGGTGTATGGAATTGGATATCATGAAGGAAGGATTCTGTAGCTGGTTTTCAATCCGAAAGTCACCTCGTGTGACTTAGCAACTATTCATTACATAAATAAGAATCCATCAAATGATCACTAGTCCCGATTTCAATTGATCTTCATGATCTCATACGATAAAATCTATAATAAGCATGCCAGAGAAGCATCTTGGACAATGCAGTTTCTGGATATCATGATGGAAGGTTTCATATACTGTGTGAAATCTGGTAATCCTGGATTCGTAGCCTAGCAGTCAAGAGCACAAGCCAAGTACGGAGAGCGACAGCTTGAATCTCGGATAAGTCAAATATCAAAAGGCGAAGAGTTGGTAGTCAGCCTTCTGATGAACCCGGGGCTACCAACATGTGGCAAAAAGCGGTCGAAACGAAAACGGCTGTGGCAATGTGGCCGTTAGTAGTCAGGGTGTATGGAATTGGATATCATGAAGGAAGGATTCTGTATATATGATATACATATCTGTATATTATATATAATATATTATAGATATATATATAAATATATATAAATATATATAGCAGCATTTCTATTTAATAGGAATTTAGTGCCTGATGCATGGTTAAATTGCAATACGCACTGCATATATATATTTATTAAAGTAGCCTAGATTAATACGTTAATTTACTTAAATCGTAACAAAGAACAAACACTTAATTCGTAAATATTCACCAGTAAATGTTTTTGTATTTTGATGCAGATAAATACCTTATAAAAAATTACAATTTATGTACTTGCAATAATATAAAATGATATTGTTATTCTTTTAAGTTATTTAAGAACGTAATTAAAACATGCATTAATCTTTAATATTTTATAATGACACCAAACAAAAAATACAAAATATAAGGTGTCAACAAAATTATTAAAAATTAAATTAAACTTATAGCATAAACAATTCATGAATGCATAGTAAATAATATACTTTGTGCTATATCAAAATACTGAGGTAGTGACTGTATTACAGATGTAATACATTATTAGGTGATTTTATTTCAGCTACTGTGTTGGATCAAGGGACAAGAGCTGAAACCTGAAAACACAGCAATTCATTCAAAGGGCTCTTATTTTTATTTCGAAAACAGTACATTATATACTATACATTAGCAAACGACAAAATTACTAAAAAGTTTATAAATATTAAAATATATAGTTTCACATTTTTATTAAAAAAAATTAAAAAAATGAATAAATTTTTTAAGTTAAATAATAGAAAATACATGATTTCGATTAAATTATCTAATTTAGTTAGCTCTATATGCTTAGATAATTCATGACTCAAACACTTACTAATAATCAATTTCGATTAAAATATTATATTCAAAGCATTCCCAACGAAATAGCTAAGATTGTTATAAGGAACGTTCAAAAAAAACGACTTTTTTAATACTCATTAAAACCTTCGAAAGGTTAGAACTTAACTTAACAACGTTTACGTGTATACTTTAAAAAAGTAAATAACAAATTTTGAAATGTAAAAAGCAATTTATTTTTAGAACCATTCTATGAGCATTAACGGATGCAATTATAACAAAGTTAAATTTAGTTAATAGCCATAAAAGATATTTTTTGTAAACCAATTATACTTCGATAACACAAAGAAAATTAATTTACTGACAATTGTATTCTACACAACTGCTACTATTATCATCGGATTTAATATAAATAAAAGTATCGAGCAAGAGAGTGGTTAAATAGAATTTAGTATTTTTTCGTTCTGATATATAATTAAAAAGTACGGCGAATCAAACGAAAACAAGACAACAAAAAGTCAAAAGTCTAAAACAATACAATACAATTTAATTTGCCGTCGTCCTCCGTTTACATATTCACTAACAGTATGCAGAAATATACAGAAATGTAAAAGCGTTGTTTTATTAAAAGATTAAAAAAAAGAAAGAAAACATTATTTTAAAATAATAAAAGTATTAAAAGGAATACTTGAAATTTAAAATCCGATAAATCTTAATAGGAAAATATTTGAAGACAAAAATAGAAAAATCAGATATAATAAGGAAACGTACAGAAAAGTAGCGATAGTAGTATACTTGACCACCTGATAATTTCGAAACTTCAGACAGAGATCCAACGTCAATAAATTGATTTGCGAATAAAAACAGATCAACAGCACAACCCAGACCAATGCATTGTTTTCCGAGATCGGTATAATATTTGCTTGCCGGGGACAATGCTGTCTAAAAGTAGAAACAAAGTTTCTGACAGTAAAGAAGAAAATTAAGTTAAAACCCTGGAATGTCAAGTTTTACCTCACGTTGCATGCAATAATTATAAGGATACAACACTCACTGTACATTGCTATAGTAATTTCACGATAATGATATTAAGACTGAACGTAAAGACACACAAATATCCATTGTAATGATTGTGGTTAAACAATACTCCGAATACAGAGAGTTTATATACAAGCGTTACAGAGATGACTCATAATAATAGCATCACTAATATCTGCCTCAAAAGAAAATAAGAAATATTGTTTTGCAGCACAACCTAGGCAAGAGCTAGATAAAACTTCAAAGCTCGGTTATTAGTCTAGAGTAAGAGATCAAATGAAACTCTTACACATTAAGGGAATAAAAAAGGTGATCGGAATATGTATATATGGTACCCGGGTACATCTTTATTCAGAAGTGTCCAGACATGTTCCATTAAAAAAAGACCCACAAGAATGTTGCATTAAGGTCAAGAAATACAAAGTTTCTCAGTTTGGTGCAATAGATTTGTAGAATCTAAAAGTAAGCTGGGTTTTGTTACCGTAAATCTGAAGACACCTAAATTAGTCATGTATGTCCTCGACTTCGAATACAGACGATAAGACCAACTTCCAGCAAATTTATATTTGTAATAACAATGTTATGCAATGCATTTATTATTTAAGTAACGATTTGAATTGAGATGGTTGCAAATTTAGTAATTATACAAATTAAGCAAATCTGATAAATATCTAACAAAATAAATTCATTACAATTACCATTTATTTTGATAGAAGTTAAAAGCATAAATGGAATAAATAATTTTCAAGTATATCATTTAATATATTTAATATCAGTTATATCATTTTAATTTTTTATTCAACTTTATTGAAATTTTAATGACTATTTTTTATTCTGCACGCTGCTTTTATCCTATCTTTAAGCCAACAGCAATACGCTACATTTCAGTATTGGTGGACCTCATCAGCCACTGATCCAAAATCTACGTTTCACGTTTCAGTCACTTAATTGTTGGCTGACGATCACTCAACTCGTCTGCTTTTATTGACAATTAGATTTAATGTTAGACTTTTATCTTACATTTTGCAAATTTAAGTGAAATCATAAATGATTTCCAATTAAAAGTTAATTTATCGGTAGCTGATGAGGTCTACCAATACTGAAATATAGCGTATTGCTGTTGGCCTTTAGATAGGATTAAAGCAGCTTGCAGAACAAAAAAATAGTCATCAAGATTTTATTGGTATCAACGTCTGCTCAGGTATATCAACTTAAAATTAAGAAACAAACTATAGATGACTAGTTTGATAATAGTAATCAATAGGAAAAATAGGTAGGTTTTTAAATTAAAGGTAGCACCTTCCTCCACCATCGCTGATTTAATTTTAAATCAGAAACGATTTCAATTAAATTTGCAGAATGTAAGACAAAAGTATTTCATTAAATCTAATCGCCAATAAACCATACCGAGTCGAGTGATCGTCAGCCAACGTTAAAAGGACCGAAACGTGAAACGTAGGTATTGGATTAGTATATGAGGATATCCACTAATACTGAAATGTAGTGTACTACTGTTGGCTTACATATAGGATAAATGTAGCGTGCAGAATAAAATAGTCATCAAAATTTCAATGGTAACAAAGACTGCAAGGTATATATAGGCCATCATAAATTATAGGAAACAGAGATAACTTCAGTTATCTTTGTTAAAAATTAATCGCAACTAGCTATAATCATATTAGGTTCCTCTACATTTAGACGTAGATATTATGTTACATTGAAAATTAAAAAATGTGGAAACGGCGTTTTATATCAGATAAATATTATACTTCAAAGCATTATAAGGTATTATGTTCGTTTAATATCCTAATATGGACATTGTTATCAAAACATTAAGAGTTAATTGATACTTATTTGATAGTTATTAACAAATTACGTTGGTAACAATAACATAGTTGCGAATTATCACAGATCATTGCTAATTAAACGAAAATAATGAGTAAATACATTAAATTACAAATAATTCAATGATTGTAAAAATAAAGAATTACTGGAGCTGGATCAAAAAAGAGAAACATTTTATTTGATATTTTGCTAATCTCTGTTAGCATCTTCAGAAAATTGATCTTCAGTAATTTTCTGAAGTGATCATCTTCAGTAACTTTCTGAACATGTTAAATAGGTTGGCGAAATATCAAATAAAATTTTCCCACTTAATTTTGATCCAGCTCCAATAATTCTTTATCAATAATGGATCGTTATCAACTATTTAAAATTATATAAAATATTTTTAATAAAAATTCAACAAGTAAATTACCAATTACAGCCAAAATATTTCTAGTAATTGCATACAAATTTGAATAATAATTATTAATAATAAAGTTTTATAAAAGTTTATAAATTCAAATAATTAATAATTGTAAACAAGATAAATATTATTGAACATTGCTCATAAATTCAAACAATAGCTTTGAATAGGAAATAATAATTTTAATTTATGAATTAAATGAATGACTAAAATAAAAAAATCGACTTTATTCAAATACATTTAAATATAAAATTAATCTAGAATCATAAAATAACATGATGAAAATGCACAAACCTTTTCTTTCTCTGTACCAAGAAGATTTTGTTCATCACGATTAGCAAGATGGCCAGGAATGTTTGGATCACTTGGCAAACATGATGCAAAGACAAATATTTTACCTGGACATTCAGCAGCCTCTCAAATACACATTAATTTAAAACAACAAAAGAACTCAGTAATCAAGCATAGATAAAGAATATCATTATACCTGGAGTGCACTGCAAGCCGCTTGTATAGATGGCCCAAGTGCAATATTAGTTTCTTGTCTATTGGAATACATTTCAAAAATACGCTGTAGATATCTGAATGAATAAAAACTAACATAAAGGCAATCGAAAACATTTAATTTTGTTACAATGCTTCTTAAACAGAAAAAAAAACACAAATTTTAATGCAAAAAATAGAAATATATATTTTTATGACAAACAAATTTAATTACAATTAGCGTTTTTTATTAAGATAAAACATGTTCGCTTTAGTAATAGTAAAAACAACAAAAGTGAATACAGTTGCGAGATACTACCCCTTGTACATTAAACACATAAATTTCGATTTGCTATCACTATGAAAATTGAAACTGAGTATAATGAGCTGACTATCGCAATGGAAGTGAAAAATTGTATGAGTAATGTTAAATGTATGAAAAGTTCAACAAGTCTTAAAGCAATTTGACATAGAATTTAAATAAAAAATCTAGCCACTCTAGCACAATAAATAAAAAAATAAAACTGCAAGGTTGTATAATTTACAAATATTTATTTATTTTGTCTCTGTTTTTGGATAAAAAAGAAAACCGATACTATAGATAAACACTAAAAATAAAAAAAGGAAAAATTTACATATCGTAAATTACCTATCGAAATTTTCAGTAAATTTGTCGACTCCAATGAAAAAGCCATCCAGTAAGGGTACAAAAGCATCGCCAACATCAGAAACTATTAGCATTTCAGGATGATCCATATTCTATATACGAAAAGGAGGTATCGTTATATGCAGACATTGCAGAAAAACGCTCTTAAACTTACGTGAAAATTATAAAAATGCAGCTTTGAATCAAATGTAATTATGGCAATTTCAACTGGTGAAGTGTCCGAAGAATTATACGAATCCCTAATCAAGCGCAAAATATTTAAACATATTATTTGTGCATATCTATATTCATTGATTTTAAATTTAAATGAAAAAAAAGAAATGATAAATTATTTAAGCAACAAATAAGACAATCGGATCAAAATATTATTTAAATAAATATTTAAATTATGTCATATATTTTGTTAAATAATGTTAGATAACGGTTCCTTGATACAAATTTAAATATTACTTTTACTGTAAAAATAAAAACAGCTATTTTTTACAAATCAGATATGCTGTTAAATTGAGTATTTTGAACTATAGCCATTTTGCGGACAATAGGCAAAGACAATAATTATATTGAGCATTCGGTAATCTATTAAGACCATAGCAAGAAATGTCGACAATAAACAAAGATAAGTGGACCATTAAGTCATTACAATAAGTAAATATACACAAAAAACACAAATATTTAACATACTTTCAGGGTTCTAACGAACACTTTATCCTTTAAGCTAATAAATTTGTATTCATATTTAATTCCAAACGATTTCAAAGGTGAAGACATTTTGTGCTTGGATTAAAGTTTATTGATCAGGTATTATATACAATATCTTAAATTATTGGTATTATCTTGTGATTTACTTCGCCATGATTATTAGTTTTGCAACTTTTTTCGCAAGTATGTTGGGGTATTCTATCTTTCAGGAATTGTGTTGTGTAGCCAATATATTGTTAGTCGCCACTTAAACTACGGTTCTGAGTAACTAAATTGTTATAAAACGTCTGAGAGTTTTTGTCATACTTACGACTCTCAAAATTATATTCTATCAAATGTTTCGCTTTGATAGTATATACATAAATTCATCGATTTCCCAAATGTTATTTATTATATTTAATGACAACATCTTTAAGGATGATGCTTGCATTTTAATATTAAATATAATTACGCAATAAATTAAAAATTACCCCACGTATGTTTGTATATTTATAAATGATGGAATTATTTTTTGAATAAATGATGAAGCTATTTTAATGATAAAAGTTTAGTTAAAGAACTAATCGTACCAAACCCTAATTCTGAATAGCTATACTCGCTACCTAAGATACACACAAGAACAATTCCTTGAAGGCCAATAGTTCAGAGTTGTAATACTGCGTCTGAGAAATTGTCACGCTATTTACATATACAATTGTATTCGTTTTTAGATTTATGCATTCTGTAATTACAAGCACTGATAACTATATTAAGCGGTTCGAAACCGTAAAGAACACTTTTAGTTATCAATCAATTGTTTGCTTTTTAGATGTGGAGTATTTGTACACCTCCATCCAAACAGATAATGACATACAAGCAATCAACAATTTACTAACTTGTGGGGATAAGGAACACAATTTTGTTGATCGGGTGTGTAATCTATTAAGACTAGTGTTACAATCAAACACTAGAATTAAAAGGTAAGTTATTCAAACAGAATATTGGTACTGCAATGGGCAGCTTCGTTGCTTCCACATATGCCGGACTGAATGTAGTTTATGTTGAGAGCGCTTTCATTGCCACACTGGAGTTCAAACCTTCGATTGGGCTATAATATGTGGACGATATTATCTTAGTATGGGATCATAACGTCGGATCAGTAGAAACATTTCTCAATAAGCTGAATAGCTTTTCAGAGATGAAATTTGTACTTTCCATACCCAATTCAAATAGGCATTAACTATTTCGATAAACCGATTTATAAAAATAATGCTTGTGCATTGCACATAGGATATACAAAAAATTCAAATGTGTTCGTACAATTGTTCGTGCAAGCTTAGTCATCATCCAAGTGTGAAATGACTACATATTAGGAATAAGGTAATAAAAGCTATGAAAGTATGCTAGATTGTTGAAATGTTCGAATAAGCCCTGTGTGACACCGTTAGATAGTAATTTTCATGTGGTTATTCAATGAGGAAGATCAATACAATTTCGAGCCGTTTCCTAGGTAAAACAAATAGCCTTAACAATTGTGATATATTTGTTAGTGCATGTTGTTTTCGGCTTCTGAATTTAAAACGTTATTTAATTTGCACGTTATAATCACTTGGTGATAACTTACCTAAAGTTATCTCATTCAAACCATTATTTCTTGAAACCGCGTTTATTCCATATGTATTCAAAGCATTTGTTCTTTATATCTATCACTGATGTGATCAGAAGATCACAGAATACGTGCTGGTGATCCTTTGACGGATTATCCCATTTATTTGTCAATTTTGTTTGTTCACAAAGATGATTTCGGAGCAGAAATAAGCTACGATATTATTCCTTCATTACTTCCAACTCCATACACCTTGACTCACAACATGGAGACACAATCCTGACATATTGGTATTGTTTCGTCTGCTACCGCCGTGCAATAATATAACAAGACTCACCAAAATGCTATGTATCGCTGTAGTTTCCTTTTGAACCCTATTTTTGCACTTTCAGATTAAACATAGGTTATTTCGATCGATCGGTAAGTCTACGTCTTACCGACTAGGCTAGTCATTCAGTACAGCTAGAAGTTCCTCACTATATAACCTTCAATCTAATGAATTTCTGAAACCGTATTTTGAGAGCTGCATTCAAATCATTCTTTCTGTATATTTATCACTAATGTGATTAGGAGATCGTAGAATCGGTGCTGGTTATTATTTAATGGATTCTTTTATTTATTTATTAATTTTGCTAGATAACACAACGTGATTTCACAGCAGAAAACAGCTACGGTATAATCAGTTAATTACTTATAACTCCATAAACCTTCATTTTAACAAAACTCTCTACGTCAAGGTATATTGAGTTGTAAATAATAAAGGAATGATACCGTAACTGGTTTTTGCTGCAAAATCCTCTTGTGTGTGATCAATCAAAATTGACTAAAATAAATGAAACGATCTATCAAAAAATCATCAGCACTAATTTATTGATCTCATGATCATATCAGTATTAAAAATAAATGAAAATAAGTGAGAAGAACACCATTCCAGATTCAATAAAACAGATACGACGAAATAAATAAAGCTATTTTCCACCTAAGAGCTTCAGTATTTTTTCACGAATGATGCATCGGCTAACTCAGGCTTTTAAAAACTGGAACCCACCCACCTATCTCGAATTTTATTATTATGCAACCTTCTTCCTCAACACCACAATACAGATTATTCCAAAACAATTTAATCTTTAGAGAGAATCATCAGTTGCGGCGATGATTCTCTCTAATCTTTAGAGAGAATCATCATTTGTTACTAAAATGTAATGTTTCAGATTTAGAAAGCATTTAAAAGCAAAACGAGAAAGAATTCTAAAGATTTATTTGTCTGCGTTTAAGTGACGAAGTACTTCTTTTGCGACAATCTATATAAATTCATTTTGCTGAAACATGAAATTTGTACTTTCCATACCTAATTCAAATAGACGTTAACTATTTCGACAAACCGATTTAAAAAATAAAGCTTGTGCATTGCATATAGGATATACAAAAAACTCAAATGTGTTCGTACATTTTTGGATATGAGAGAAATATTTTAGAAACAAGCCCATCTTTACCTGTAGTGTTGGTATCACAAAAAACACATTTGAATTTATTGCCTCCATCAATGAAGCGCCTTTGTGGACTCATGTATTATTCATATGTGTACTATGATGAAGGTATAAACCGATACTAGTCAAAAAATTTTATATGATTTTCCAACCAGTTATATATATCGTATCTGCTCAATGGATTCTTACATGCAGTTTAACCAACCTCATAAAATAGAAAATAGTGTTGCTTACTAAATTGGACTTTGATTAACGACTTTCAGGCATCATGTCACTTTTAGAAGATTACCTTAGAATCGTAGCGATTGAGAATCCGACAACACTCATCACTTCTGTGACCTTGGTACTAAATTAATCGTCTAGAAGTGACATGATGCCTAAAAGTCTGGAATTAAAGTCCAGTCTACCAAGCAATACAATTTTCTATAAATGCCGTATTTCCTAAGAAATCCTGGACCGTTGTATATACAGAGTAATGAGCAAGTCTCGTAAGTTGCTGGCCTGGATTATCTAGCAATGGGTTCATATATTTTGATCGTAAAATAGAAAACAGGCAAGACACATATTTCTTTATTTCAACGTTTCGCCTTTAGGTTTGGTAAGGAACATTGTATAGTGTATCTCTTTGATTTTTTAAGACTTGAAGATTAAAAAAAAGATAAATTATACAATTTTCCTGACCAAGTCGAGAGGCGAAACGTTGAAATAAAGAAATATTCGTCTTTAATGTTTTCTGTTCAACGATCAATATATATAACGCGATTTCAAACTGTAATTATTTAGAGCTTTAGAAAACAGAACTGATGTGCAATAATTGCTAGTTGAAACAATAACGATTCAATATCACTAGCACAATGAAATAAGTATCTCACCTAAAAGTTTATGGTATTATATATATTTAATGGCAATTGTATTAAAGCGTTTATGATTAAAAGCAATAGTATAGATATTAATGTAATTAGAAGTAAATAAGTTTATTCTCATTTAAAGCTTACTTTGGTAGAAATTCAAGCACGTCAGATCGCAGCTTTTCCATTATTAACTGAACTAAACCACATCGAACACAGTTATAGCTTACGTCAATTACAAATATGAATTTGGCCGGATTTGGAAATACGTTTTTCTAAATAAGCAAAAACAAACTATTTAAAATTGTAATTCCTAAAGGGAAAAAATTGTCGGTTTGAAAAACAGATAGATACTATTTTTAAAAAGGGCATCATATCCGATTAAAAGACTAAAAGGCTTAATAAAAATGTTTATTTTGTAACGTTTTACATGAATTACGAAAAACAACGTCGCTGCATAAAATTTATAAATTCAAAAATGTATCTCCCTTGAATAAAAATACTTGACAAATTTGAAAAAAAACGAACCTCGCAATATTCTACAGTTGCTACAATATCGTATGAGCTTGAAAACAGCTCTGGTTTCATATTGATATCCACTCTTTTGCCGCTGTAGTCAATGTGGGCGAAATACTCAGGCGGAACTAAAAAAAACAAACACATTAAAATAAAGCTGGTTATTTCCATGAAAAACTTTATTAACGCTAATGCATTGGCTGAATTATAGAAACATATCCAAATTTTGGATATGAGAGAAATATTTTAGAAACAAGCCCATCTTTACCTGCAGTGTTGGTATCGCAGAAAACACATTTGAATTTATTGCCTCCATCAATGAAGCGCATTTGTGGACTCATGTATGCCTTGCAACGATTACATCTAATAGGCAAGACACCTTCAAATGCGGTCAACGGAACACCGTCCTAGCAAAGTAAAAGTAACGGTTTTAACAAAATATATAAAAAGCAAAATTAAAAAATATTAAACAGATTATAAACTTAACTGTAATTAAAACAAATATATTTATTATTCAAAAGTTTAGGAAACAATAAACACTTTGTATAGACAAAAAAAGTTCCTTCTGATGACCTTTAATCTTTATTTTGATACATCGTATGTTATTTATGAGTCAATTCATAAAAATTGATTTTTAATTTTAATTTTTTATTCTAACTTGATAAACAATATTATCTTAATTTAACTTAATGAATGGACATTCGGAAGCTGTGCTACTCAACAGCTGACGGGATTTCTACTGCCTCTCATAGTCAGCTTATAGACAGCGGGATTGTGGTCCGCGAGGTCCCCAACGATGGTAACTGTCTATCTCACGCCCTGGCAATTTTGATAATCATTCCGAGTATGTTTGCGATTACTTTGAAGCCAACAAGACGGAGTAAGGATCTTTATTCGAGAACATTGACAAATCGATGGTGCAACTTCGCAAACTGTGCGTGTTTGGCGGAAATGAGGCACTGGTGTCTTTTGCTCGCAACAAAGGCATTTCCACTATTATTCGCCAGGAAAGAATGATGACGTGGGATCAAGCTTCGTGCTGCAGTATCTAGACAACCTCACAAATTGTGCTCGGAGGTTTTGCTTCTTTAATATAATGATATATATTTCATGATTGATGTACAAGGAAGGTCTTACTTCATATACCATTGAGTTTATTGAATTTGGTTAGTTACTAAATTTAAATAATTTGATAACATGTCAAATAGTTCTACAAGCAAACACAAAGGTCTTCACAATATTTCAGCAGCCACTATATCTTCAGAAATAAAAATTATTATAAAACTATCTTTGGGAATAAACACTTTTTATATTTTAGTTTAGGGAGTATTCATATACCACAAAAAATAGTTGAGGCAGCTAGTATATCTCAAAACAACAGTTGTTGTAGTTAATATACTTGAAAACAATAGTTGCATGCCAGTGATTGCTTGAAAAATCAAAAATACGTTATTTTTAATTACTGGAAAGTTAAAAAAAAACTTAGAAATTCTGATGTGAATTAACAGTCAATTATACACAAATGTGCATATACGACGATTTCATGCAATCATATGAATGTCAAACCTATTATAATTTCAAGATGATATTTTTTATAATAAAATAATCATATGAAAATCAAGAGCATGTCACGATACAATATAAACATCGAAATGTATAGATGAATGCTTCTGAAAATGTTCAACGGAACTTCATATGAGATTAAGTAAATCATAATTGGTTAAATTAAGATCTCAGATTTTTATAAATATTCATAATACTAATAAATGGTTTACAAGCAATCAGAATATTAAAAATTAGCAACAATTTAAAATCGATGAAAAATATTTACAATAAAAAATATTACACCTTTTCGAAAAAGACTAAATAGAAATAACTTATTCAATAAATTATTAAACAAATTATTGTTGATTATTGTTGAATTATTGTTTAATTTATTATTAAACAAATTATTGTTGATTTTTAACATGGATTTTACAAATGGGTTTTTAATTCTTGTTAGGATTTAATAAATTAGTCGGTATAACGCTTGAATTGAATAAAATGCGAAATGTAACATTATCCATTTGAATTTTAGCTTTTAAAAAATAGGCAATACGTATATGTTTTATGGTTTAAAGACCACATTTATGGTATAAAGGCAAAGATTATAATTTATTTTAGTAAATAAGTTTGTGTTGAAAAGACTGCGTGCAAAATGCAATTCATGAGTATACCATCATATTAATACGATGTAAATACTTATTTTCCATAAAGCCGGTTAAATTTGTTAACTACATGAGTAGAATACAAATTGTACCTCTGAAGGATGTGTCTCAGCTAATGGAGTTATCAAAAATGACACGGGCAATTGAGATTGTTTTATCATTTCTTGATTTGTTGGAATTGAGTACAATGTAGATCTTACAAAACGGGGACTGACGTTGCCTAAACAAGTGCAGATATTAATAGTGTTGATGTAAAAGTCTAAAAGCGCTAGTTTCGTAATTTAGCTTGAAGATTATGATAATTATTGTAAAGCTAAGAGAAAACAAAAGAAGCATACCCATAAAAATAGAAAGTCGTCATTAGAAGTTGCTTAACGGACCATGTCATACGATTTATATTGTATGACATAATCCGTTACATGTAATGATGATACAATCAATTGCGTGATGTGCAATATAAACTGAACGGTATGGAATGTTTTCTATGTAAATTTTAGAAGGATTTAAAAAATCATGAAGCAAAAAGACGTATTTACAAATTTTATAATTGTGAAACGACAAAATAATTTTATTAGCAATTCCTTTAAATGGTTAGATAAATATAAGATTGCGCTAAGTGAAATTAAGACATGACCAACTAAATTAAGCAAGAACCAATCTTTATTATTCGAAAATGAATCATGATCTACCAAATATTATCAAAATAGTTTATTATTTAATAATTAAAACCACTCAAATAATTCAGGTTAGGTGCACAACGAAATGCATTGCTTGAACAAGCCACACAATGTAATTTAAGATGAATAAGATATATATTAAGGCAATAAAAAAAGTAATGGGTATAAGAAACAAACGCAGTTTAAATCCTGGTTACAAAAAAACCTCCTAAAAACGCTATTTAATGAACAATGTAATCAATGTACTTCAGATTGAAAATACCATGGAAAGAATATATTGGTATTAACAAATCTATAAAGTTTTTTGAATATTGTAGTATCCATCTAAGAATGCATATCATAAAACGTAGAAATATTAGTAACTATATACAACAAGTCTTCCCTGAATAATTTTCCGCTACATTTATTTTTAAATGTTTCTAATAACTGTAAATTTTTAACGTTTTTTAGAATCCTCAGATAATTTTCCACCCCGCTTTATTTTCCGTATAAAAATTTTGGCCTAAAAGAAATGAGTAAAATCAATCGAAACCAATCTCCAAGAGATTAACGGTTATGGAGAAAATTGAAATAATAGAATATAAGAAAATCCACACCGATGTTTCAGACACGAGGATAAATTGGTAATATAAAGTCAATTAAAAGCACATTAATATGCAATTCTGTGGCTATGAAAACGCTGAGACAAATAAAAAAACCCAAATGTGGATAAAGCACTGAAGGAATGGGTTGATATTGTCTTAAACAAAGGAGGATTTCTCATAGACGATATGCACTGAAGGAATGGGTTGATATTGTCTTAAACAAGGGAGAATTTTTCACAGATGATATGTACTGAAGGAATGGGTTGATATTGTCTTAAACAAGGAAGGATTTCTCATAGACGATTTGCACTGAAGGAATGGGTTGATATTGTCTTAAACAAGGGAGGATTTCTCATAGACGATATGCACTGAAGGAATGGGATTATATTGTCTTAAACAAGGAAGGATTTCTCATAGACGATTTGCACTAAAGGAATGGGTTGATATTGTCTTAAACAAGGGAGGATTTCTCATAGACGATATGCACTGAAGGAATGAGTTGATATTGTCTTAAACAAGGGAGGATTTTTCACAGATGATATGTACTGAAGGAATGGGTTGATATTGTCTTAAACAAGGGAGGATTTTTCACAGATGATATGTACTGAAGGAATGGGTTGATATTGTCTTAAACAAGGTAGGATTTCTCATAGACGATTTGCACTGAAGGAATGGGTTGATATTGTCTTAAACAAGGAAAGATTTCTCATAGACAATATGCACTGAAGGAATGGGTTGATATTGTCTTAAACAAGGAAGGATTTCTCATAGACGATTTACACCTAAGGAATGGGTTTATATTGTCTTAAACAAGGGAGGATTTTTCACAGATGATATGTACTGAAGGAATGGGTTGATGTTGTCTTAAACAAGGGAGGATTTTTCACAGATGATATGTACTGAAGGAATGGGTTGATGTTGTCTTAAACAAGGTAGGATTTCTCATAGACGATATGCACTGAAGGAATGAGATTATATTGTCTTAAACAAGGAAGGATTTCTCATAGACGATTTGCACTGAAGGAATGGTTTGATATTGTCTTAAACAAGGGAGGATTTTTCACAGATGATATGCACTGAAGGAATGAGTTGATATTGTCTTAAACAAGGGAGGATTTTTCACAGATGATATGTACTGAAGGAATGGGTTGATATTGTCTTAAACAAGGGATGATTTCTCATAGACGATATGCACTGAAGGAATGGGTTGATATTGTCTTAAACAAAGGAGGATTTCTCATAGACGATTTGCAATGAAGGAATGGGTTGATATTGTCTTAAACAAGGGAGGATTTTTCACAGATGAGATGCACTGAAGGAATGAGTTGATATTGTCTTTAACAAGGGAGGATTTCTCACAGACGATATCTTGTCTTGCAAAACACGTGAAATTCACAATAACATTGTGAATAAGGAAAATATTTATACATTGGATAGCGATAAATTTAGTTTCCAATGGATTTATAGGTTTAAAAGGATACACCATTTAAAACTAAGACCGTGGAATTGGGAAAGTTTTGAGATAAATAAAAATACGTTAAAGACCAAAAATGTATTTTGAACCATGTTAGGGTCAAAATATATAAAACCGTGTAACGTCATGCTATGTTGTAATATGGATGGGTCTGAGAGCTTAAGTCTTTTATTCTGGGAAAGTCTGCAAATCATAAAGCTCTAAATAATTTTAACAGTGAGTTTTACTGCAGATATTCTCATAATACTAACGCTTGTATGACTTTAATGGAATTCAATAAGTGGCTTTTATATTGGAACTTTGAACTTAATTTAGGAATAGAAAGATATTGGTTTTGGGCAATTGCACAGCTCACAAATAACATGTGAAACATCCAACATAAAATTGTTATTTATGTCTAAGAATAGCACAGCTAAGTTCCAAACTCTTGATGCGGGAATAATTAGACGCTTTAAGGTCAAGTATTATCGTTATCAGCTGTCGTTCATAACAAGTAACATCACTGACGATGTGACAGTGAATTGTCTCTATAAGCAGTTTTTTTTATCAAAGGTGCAATCATTTATTCTAAATATGAATGAGACGATGCTACATAGGATACCATCATTAATTGTTGGAGACCGGTTTTTGACCAAACTTACATCGAACAGAAAGATGCTTCGCATAAAAACATACTTTCACGAGAAAAACAAATTGAAGTCTATGATGAATTATCAAAGCATTTATTCAAACGCGATGTTATTCAAAAAGAAGAGATCTTGGACTTTGAACCCGATTTTTAAATTATTTTTGAAGAGAAGCTTACGGAAGATGTCATCGAAAACTCTCATAAGAAGATGAAGACTCAAACAACGAGGAACAAACAACGAAGAGGACAAATCTAATGTTTTAGAGGAGGTTGGAAACAAAGTCAAGGTAACTTTAAATTATCTTTAATTTTATTTGACTAAATTCAAAATCTTTTCATTCTAAAGACATGGATCAATAATCACACGATGTACTGCAGAACTTTGAGATTAAAGTCAATGCTTGCACGAGAAAAGAAAAGTTCAAAACTCTATGACTTTTTTAATAAAAAAGTTGATTTTCCAACCCGTCTAGTTTTCCACTTCGCTTTATTTTCCACGTTTTTCCGAACTTTGTAAAATAAAGCGGGGACGATTGTAATGGTGGTTAAAAATATTTAATTTTCGTATGCATTAATATATAAAGTAATATTTGACTAATTTTCATTTAAAGCTGTAACATTTGCTATATTTGTTATTTAAAGTTGTATCGAAGAGGTTATGACGATAGAAAGAACTACAAAAAATATGTAATTTTGATTTATCACAGAGTGACACATCTTAGATACTATATATCATACCCGTGTCCTTGTATACTATATTAAGTGTAGATGACGGTGGTAAACCAGTTGTACCGGTTTCAAAAACTGATCCATACTTTGATGCCAAATCGTTTTTACCGCGTATCTAAAATCAAAATTCAAAAACCGAATAAATAAAAAATAACGGTAAAAACACATTACATAGTTTGGTAGCTGTTCCGGACTTATCTTATGCTGGGATTGCGAAAAGCCTCTCTGCTTCTGTTGTACAGCTGTTAAGAATGGTTTTGGATAAAATTGTAAAAATAATAAATGAATGTATTCAAATAAATTGCGAGGCTGAAATATCAAATTTTTTAAAGTGTAATCAAAACAACTTTGAAATATTTAGTTATCAAATATTTGCATTTTAATTGCATATAAAAAGTAATTGCAAATTCAACATTTAAACATAACGTTATATTTTATTGTGGCAAAATTATCAAATATGTTCAATTAGCTATTTGTTCAAACTTTATGAGTCGTAAAATATATGTATTGGCTATTAGATTATTTGATAATCGCAAAATTAATATATTGTCTGACCGCATGCATGTAAAAAATAAAACAACAATCGATATTAATATTTATATATTAAATCGCATCTAAGTGTGCAAATAAATATACAACGATAGGTTGGAGATACAACATACAATTTTAATAATTATCATCCTTAGAATTCGACAAACGACAACCTAATAATATTTTAAACATGATATTTTATAGGTTAACACGAATATAATAAAGACAATTTTGGAAGTTATTTTGAAACACTGTAATAGTCCTTTTCATTATTATTGAACTCTAATATCATTATTATTGAACTCTAATATCATTATTACTGAAGCACAATTTCATTATAGTCCTAATTTCAGTATTATAAAGCATTAATTTCATTACTATAATGCCATAATTTCATTATTATCGTGCATATGTATTTGATCACCACACTTATTTATATTTTTATCATTAAAATTGGATATACTTAAATACTAAAAATTAACGAGAATCAAAAAAATAAGAAAGATAATTAATATATTTATATTGAAATTTTGAAAATATATAATAAGAAAAAAAGCAAAAATTTTTAAATATAATTATTAAATCATATTTAAATTGATTAAATGTCATATTAAATCATTTGAAATAGAATTATTTTATCCCATTAAAAGTTTTTTTCATCCATAAGACCTCGTGTCGGCCAAATTAGAGGATTTACAGACAGAGATAACTATCTAGAATTATTATCGCTGATGTCTTGGAAAATCAAGAATTAGTCATAAATGGATATTATAGTCACATGCATACATGACTAGAAAAAAAAGACCTTCAAGATTGTATTAAATAAGTAAATTCCCAATTTTTATATTAATATTTATTTTTATTTTCTAGTATCTATCATCGATATTATTTTTTAATTTAATTAGTATAAATAACTAAGCAAGCAAGAGAAACAATGCCACAATATTATTCCATAGAATAATATTGTGAATTGATTTGCTTCTTTGTCTAGTTATTTAAACTTATCATATATGGAGAAAAATTATTTTATTCGTCTTGTTCTTGTCTTGATTATATCCCTTATTTTTAGAAAGCATACATAAAAAGATCCTGGGAGCGATTCGTACAAATGGCTAACTAATATATATATATATATATATATATATATATATATATATATATATATATATATATATATATATATATACATATATATATATATATATATATATATATATATCAAGCAACACCATTTAGTATAAATGCCGTATTTCGTAAGAAATCCTGGACCGTTGTTTACTCAGCACATCCGTGCACTACTATTATACCTGCCGCATCCATTTAGGATCCAACGAGTGCAGCGACAATTCAGCAACAACCTCTGCCTAGTGTTTAAGGATGGTCCGCACAGCAATTCGATCTGGTAAAGAGCGTAAGCCTCAGACAATTAAGCAGTGTCGGAAACGCCTTTATTCACAATGTCACACAGGCAACCGAAACGACCAGTGTGTACCTCATTCTACTGATGAGTGTTGCCGGGTACTCATCATTTCGATGCTGAAGTGGTCGTCTAGAAGTGACATGGTGACTGAAAGTCGTGAATCGAAGTCCAGTCTATCAAGCAACACCATTTAGTATAAATGCCGTATTTCGTAAGAAATCCTGGACCGTTGTTTACTCAGCACATCCGTGCACTACTATTATACCTGCCGCATCCATTTAGGATCCAACGAGTGCAGCGACAATTCAGCAACAACCTCTGCCTAGTGTTTAAGGATGGTCCGCACAGCAATTCGATCTGGTAAAGAGCGTAAGCCTCAGACAATTAAGCAAAGTGTCAGAAACGCCTTTATTCACAATGTCACACAGGCAACCGAAAACGACCAGTGTGTACCTCATTCTACTGATGAGTGTTGCCGGGTACTCATCATTTCGATGCTGAAGTGGTCGTCTAGAAGTGACATGGTGACTTAAAGTCGTGAATCGAAGTTCAGTCTATCAAGCAACACCATTTAGTATATATATATGGAACAGTCTGAAGTATATTATTAATAATTTTAAAATATATATATATATATATATATATATATATATATATATATATATATATATATATATATATATATATATATATATATTACAAAGGAAACAGCACCGCCGCCTGGGATCCTCGCAGGACCAATAAATAAATTAAAGGTTTGATTCAACCAGGACTGTCTATTACACCCATCTGCTTTTCTCTATATATAGAGAATTTCATGCTTCTACACTGCAAGACGGCGTACCGTTTCGGCTTTGAAAAGCCTCATCAGTTGCAGCAATACAGTGTATACACATGAAAAACATACTATATATAGATTAAAGCAGAAAGAATTCACTATATGCTAATTGCATGACGTAGCTTGCGCTTTCGAAGTCAATGCAATGCAGTGAATTCTTTTCAGTGTAATAGACATCAGCGGGATCACTAAATGACCAATATAATAGATTACAAAGGAAACAGCACCGCCGTATGGGATTCTCGCAGGACCAATAAATAAATTAGAGGTTTGATTCAACCAGGCG